>CAXHKG010000240.1:0-2500 GCA_964016985.1 Anodontia alba
CTTGTCTCAGATTTTAGTCCACAGCTTATGGCATGTATGTACAGTACAGTCTCCGCGAAAGTTCGACCGTTCTCGCATCGCGCATGAACTTTTTTAATTTTCTGCGTTTCTATTATGTAGTTTTTGCGTGAATTTTGCGCGGATTTTGCGTGAATTTTGCGTGAAGTTTTTTCTTGCATGTGCGAGATTTTTTTAGCGTAGCGCGAGGTTTCCGCGCATGAACTGATGTTTCGACACATACTACGATAACTTCCCCGCAAAACTTCTTTTCAACCAAGAAAGTTTTTTTTTTTTTTTTCCGTGGGGAAAGATGGCCGCTCTCCATTGTTTTAGAAACTACACAAATACGTTTAGTCGTTTTCGTTTCTGGATGAACTTCAACAGAATATTATTGGTTCGTATAAACATCATCTGAATATTCCAAAATATTGCTGTATGTATTGCAAAACGTGAAGACCCTGATCAGTTGCCGCTTTCTGTGGTGTCTGATTTGGATCTACACTGTTTGCATAGGCCTTATCTGTCTCAGTTCCTAGGTTCTATTTTAATATGTGTCAGTTTGTAATGTAATTTGTCTAACAAAAGTTTGATTTTCTCTCTTAGCGGTTTCCCGCCATGATTTCACGTGACGCACGGGGTTTCTTCATGCTGGGCAATGGAAATGATACCTTTTGACTATATCATTTTTGGGTATCTTCATTTATATTTTATTACTCTGTACTCAGGGCCTGACAAATCAAAAAAAAATCCACTTGCCCACTGGGCAAGTAAATTTTTTTTTCACTTGCCCAGCTCAAATTCCTACTTGCCCAGGATTTGTGCGGCTCAAATTCCTATATGCCCAAGATTTGCAAACAGAAATAGAAGTCCCACTTTTAACATTGCGTTAACAAGTCTATGAAAGCAATACTCTTGTAAATCCCAGTTAATATACAGAAAAGCGAGGTTTTAAATGGCGTACATAAGTTTACTCCTTTTTTTTGGCTCAAAAACATAGATAATGGGCACTCAGTGAGGTAGTTTCAGACCCCACAATCTAAGTTTGCAATGGAAATAAGAAAAGTATCATAATTTCACATCAGAAAATACCAAAGGGATGAAAAGAGAGCATATTGAAAAAGAATTTTATTTGTATTTACTTGAAGCCTTGAATAAATACTCATGTGTTTGTAAAAAAAAAAAAAAAAAAAAAAAAAATTCTTAAGGTAAATGTATACACCTGCAAGGAAATTAACTTGATTGAAGAACTGCCTACAAACTATAGGACAATTCATAATTAAAAGACTTCATTTTTTATCAAAGAAGCCATTTTGAAAATGGTGTATTCATTTATCCCAAGAACAGAGAACAACCTCCAAGAAATTGGAAAGAACTGAATATTATTCTGTGTGGTATTGTATATCAGTGCTCATCAAGTCTTTCTGGTTTTAGGAGCACATAAGTCATCAAGCACTAGTCAGTTGTGTAAGCCATCAGTGTTCATATTTTGTTTTTCATCCTAACACGTTATCAGTAATATCAACAGAGAATAAATTTTTCATAAATGACTTTGACACACAGTATTTTTAGTCTTACAAATTCATTATTATTTGATGAACACTAAGTAAATCCAGATTTCGAGAGGGAAATAACAAAGGTTTTGCAAACAGGCGAGATCGTAACGGTATCACGCTTTTTTTTTCTTTTTTTTTTCCAAACAAAAACTCAATTTCTTACCTGTGTTTTTATATTGTGTCATTTTGTACTTTCGTTTTCATAGCCAAACACGTCGTAAGCAACGACTTATTTCATTGGTGTATGCCCAGTCGCATAGCCAATGAAATACGAGAATATCAAAAACCAATAATTGCCGACCTTACTTGGTTCATACTACACAGAAGCCATGTTTAGATACAATTATTGATCAGCTGTTACGACGGAAGATTAAAGGCACGCGCCGGAAGGTAAACAACTGATCAATTGGATTAACGGTAGTGTGATAATGAAAACCGTTATGCATGGGTTGTCTGCATTAATCAGGACAGCTGGGCAATTAATTATCAATATTTATTGACATCTTTTGATCAGACTTTTTTACCGTAAATACTCGCACTTTTAACTGTCCTGGCGATTTTTTTTACACTTGCCCGACCGGGCGTCGTAAAGACGGAACAGACTTGCCCGGCGGGATTTAGGACTTGTCCCGGGCGGCCGGGCAATGGATTTGTCAGGCCCTGCTGTACTGGAAATGCGAATGTCCAAGAATTGCGTGTTGTCGCTCGGGGGCGTAGCTGAACAGACCAATTAGAATCTAAAAAGGGACTACTAAACAGCTCCTGTGGGACTTAGAAACAGTCTTTACCCAACATGAATAGCCGTTTTGATGCGCAGGCTGCTTTCTTGCATATTAAGTGCTACCATTATGCTTGCCACCGCTAATCTCTTTTCAAAAGAAAGTAATAAACATTAAACATTATCTATCTGTCTATATCTCTTTAACAGCATATATAGAGAGGGAGTG
>CAXHKG010000240.1:7500-19940 GCA_964016985.1 Anodontia alba
CGATATCCTATACAATAATTATATGTTGAGACTACTCATTAGAATTGCCTCGATGAGGTTCGATGAGGTGATTCTAATGAGTACACACAACATACAATTTCATGATAAAATAAGAAAATTTCCTTAAATATTTGTTTTCTTGAGATATCGGAAGAACTTCGTAGGACTCAAAAACAAGTTCGAATCAGCCATGGTAAACGATCCATCCGGATTCGAGCTATTGAGGTTCGACTGTGTTTTAATAATTATAATGTTTTCAATATATAGATAATGTAAAAAAATAACATTACTAATATCTATTTATACCCTGGTAAATGCGGAGTAATCTCTCCAAGAACTGGAGATTACATGTCTTTTTGTCACCACAAATGGCAAAATCTGACCGCCCTTGCATCGGAAGATGATCTGAGTCTTCACTGGTCGCACGACTTATTGTCCTAAGTGTTTTCCAAATTTCCGTGCCCCCTGCAAGTTCCATCCATAAACTAGTTTCATTCCCTTGTTCTCTGTGGCGTTTGATCCTTAGGTTTGATCTGAGTCTACAGTTCGCGTAGACCTGTCTGTCCCAATTCTTAGGTTCTACTTTTAATACATGCCAGTTTCATATGCTCTGTAATTTAACGAACGTAAGTGTGTTTTTCTCTCCAAGCGGTTTCCGCCACGATTTCTCGTGATGATACCGTTACGAGCACGCGGTTTCTTTCATGCGGGACAAGGGTATGTCTGCTGCATTTTCTGGGTATTTTCACATACATTTTTGTACTCTATAAGTGAGAATGTCCCAGAATTGCCTGTCGTCGACCGATTTCTATCTGAGAAGACCCATGAGAATCTACGTAGGGATTACTAAATGAGTTGTGCAGTTCTTCGGCGAAGTGAGCCACTGCAGGGCGACTTTTTTGACCATGTCGCCCTGTGACCTTTGACAGACACGAAAGACTGAGCCCTTAGAATTAAAAAAAAAAAACAAAAAAAAAAACGTTATCACGCGACGAGGACCAGGCATCGGAAGGTTTTTTTTTGTTTTTTTTTTTTTTTTGTTTTGTCTTTTTTGTTGTTTTTTTTTTTTCTGTATGACGAGAAACAGTACTAGGGTCGGCAGCTAAAAACAGCCTAGGGACGGGCACCTTTTTTTAGCTCACCTGAGCTCTGCTCAGGATGAGCTATTGTGATCACTTTTCGTCCGTCGTCCGTCCGTCCGTGCGTCCGTGCGTCCGTCCGTCCATGCGTCCGTCCGTTAACATTTTCAAACGACTTCTCCTCTGAAACCGCTGAGCCAATTTTGCTCAAATTTCATATGGAGCCTCCTTAGGATGGGGGAACGAAAAATTGCTAAAATGGTTGCGGTCCGTTGACCAAGATGGCCGCCACGCCCATATATGGTAAAAACCTTTAAAAATCTTCTCCTCCAGAACCGAGAATGCTTTGGGGCTGAACTTTTGCAGGAATCATCGGGGACGGGAGGTCTACCAAAATTGCTAAAAGAATTGTCGTACGTTGACGTTTGACCTTTTTATGGCAAGGTCAAGTTTGCTTCCCTATGCATTTGTATGGGAAAAACCTTTAAAAATCTTCTTTTCCAAAACCCAGCATGCCTTATGGCTGAATCTTTGCATATATCTGTGGGAACAGGAGAGCTACCAAAATTGCTAAAATAATGGTGGTACATGGACATTTGACCTTTTTACGGTAAGGTCAATTTTGCTTCCTTATGCATTTGTATGGGAAAAATGTTCAGAATTTCAAACAACTTCTCCTCTGGAGCCTCTGGGCCAATTTTGCTCAAATTTCATATGGAGCCTCCTTAGGGTGGGGGAACAGAAAATTGCTAAAATGGTCACGGTCCGTTGACCAGGATGGCCGCCACGCCCATATATGGTAAAAATCTTTAAAAATCTTCTTCTTCAGAACCGAGAATGCCTTGGGGCTGAACCTTTGCAGGAATCATTGGGGACGGGAGGTCTACCAACATTGCTAAAAGAATTGTCGTACGTTGACATTTGACCTTTTTACAGCAAGGTCAAGTTTGCTTCCCTGTGCATTTGTATGGGAAAAACCTTTAAAAATCTTATTTTCCAAAACCGAGCAGCCTTATGGCTGAATCTTTGCATATATCTTCGGGAACAGGAGGGCTACCAAAATTGCTAAAATAATGGTCATACATTGACATTTGACCTTTTTACGTTAAGGTCAATTTTGCTTCCTTATGCATTTGTATGGAAAAATGTTCAGAATTTCAAACAACTTCTCCTCTGGAGCCTCTGGGCCAATTTTGCTCAAATTTCATATGGAGCCTCCTTAGGTAGGGGGAACAAAAGATAGATAAAATGGTCATGGTTCGTTGACCAAGATGGGCGCCATGCCCATATATGGTAAAAACCTTTATAAATCTTCTACTCTAGAACCGAGGATGCTTTGGGGCTGAATGTTTGCATAAATCATCGGGGACAGGGGGTCTACCAAAGTTGCTAAAATAATGGTCATACATTGACATTTAACCTTTTTACGGCAAGGTCAAGTTGCTTCCTTATGCATTTGCATGGGAAAAAACATTTAAAATCCTTAATCTCCAAAACCGAGGATGGCTTGTGGCTGAATCTTTGCATATATCATCTGGAACAGGCAATCTACCGAAGTTGCTAAAATAATTGTCATACATTGACATTTAACCTTTTTAGGGCGAGGTCAAGTTTGCTTCTGTATGCATTTGTATGGGCCCCATACATTTATATGGAAAAAATGTTGATAATTTCAAATGGCTTTTCCTCAGACGCCTCCGGGCCAATGTTGCTCAAATTTCATGCGGAGCCTCCGTGGGCAGGAGAATGAAAGATTGCTAAAATGGGTATGGTCCATTGATCAAAATGGCTGCCATACCCATATATGGTAAAAACCTTTAAAAATCGTCTTCTCCATAACCAAATATGCCCTGGGTCCTAATCTTTGCACAAATTACGGGAGACAGGAGACCTACCAAAATTGCTCAAATGATGGTTCTATGTTGACATTTGACCTTTTTGCCTCCAAGGTCAAATTTGCTTCCCTATTTGTGTGGGCCCTATACATTTATATTGAAAGTATCGAAGTGACTTGTAGATCAATAGTAGTTAAAATTGTTCTGATTGGAAATCTGAGATGGCCATCATCTGGTTTATATTTATAATATTTCCCTGCCACTGTGCTGTTTACATGTATAAAATCACGATTCTTCAGAAACCACTTAGCCAATTTCCATCAAATTTCACATTGATCCTTCTGTTAAAATTCAGAAACCACTTAGCCGAATTCCACCAAATTTCACATTGATCCTTCTGCTGAAATGTGTTTGATAGTTTATTCAAATGATCATGCTCCATTGACTGTCAGGCTCATATATTCTTCTTCAAAACTAAGAACTGTTCAAATGATGATATTTTCATTAGTTGCGATGATAGGACTGGCAAAATGTTGCATAACATCTGCATGTCTGCAGTGGCTATGTCACTCAGGTGAGCGAATTGTGGCCCGTGGGCCTCTTGTCACACTTATAAGCACTGTTAGATGTGGCTTTAAACCTTAGCACTCTGGGTAAAATTTTCAGTAGACATTTTAAAATATTTTTCTTATTTTTCCCAGAAAACAAGTTTTGAAAAATAAGAAAAATATCGTCACTGTTTTTGGAAAAGAATTGCAAAACTTCAGCAACAATGCCTCAGGTTCCACCAATTAAAGAGAATCTTTCCAACTTGCTAGAATTAGCAAGTGATGGAAATTGCAGCTTGCTTTTTGAGGAAATTAACCAGCATTTAGCAAGTTAGCAAGTGCTAAAATTGATCCCTGAAAACAACAACACCACTTTATTTACCCTAAGTATTGGAACAGACTGGCCTGAGCAAACAGTCTAATAAAAATTTAAAAGGTTGCCTTTGGAAACAAAGAACACATTACAGATAGAAAATGGGAGTCTCGGTTGTATTGAGACTCTTCATAAGCAGTAATGAAGTTTGCAACAGTGTTTACACTTTCTAGCATATGTATGAGCAGAACTCCCATTTTCAAAAATACCATAGTGGGCCCAATGATTCCAAAGAAAATGAAAATATAATCTGCACTAAACCCAGATTTGATAGCACAAGATTGTGCATCTATTCAGGGTCTGCACTTTTTGTTTTAATTTAGTGTTTTTTTTTTTTTTTTTGACACATCGACAGGTAGTAAAAGAAACTTTTTCTGTTTATAGAACCAGTTGGAAAATAATAAAGATGCCTCAGTCATAGCTTCACATAAGAGGGGGTATCCAAATAATATTTTTCTTATTTCTTGACGAATACATATGTTGTGGGTACTCATTAGAAGCGCCTCGCCGAGGCACTTCTAATGAGTACCACAACACATGTTTTTATTGAGAAATAAGAAAAATATCAGCATTTTTTGGATGAAAAAAGCACCTTATCTGTTGCTATGCTCAGTATTTAGGATAAATATGGTAATCTTCATTTCAGCTGCACCATGTCTTATTAACCCATTTTAGTCGTGAGACCCATAATAGGGTAATTGGCAAATAGTGCAGACACAGCTCAGACGCCGCAGAACACGGCATCTGATCAGGGTCTCCACTGTTTGCAAATAGTTTAGCAATTTTCTCTAGGAATATGTAAATCTCATAGCTGGATGTACCTAAAATTGAAATTGGACTCTTCCAGTATATAGTGTGGGAAAGTCTATTCAGTGTACAATGGGTTAATAGCAAAAGGAGATAATTTATCCCCCTTTTGCAACCTTTGTTAAGTAAGATTTTGCCTTACTCCTTTTCCATATTAGTTGTGGGAGGTAACAAGATTATTTCATGTACTTCCATTCCTAATATGTTGTTGTGGAAACTTAGGAAATTTTCACCCAAAACAACTTCAAATTTTGTATAAAAATATAATTCAGTCACTGTATGTTGACTGGTTGTGCGGCCAGCACAGTGCCAGGACTTCTCTGTACCTCGTCTTTCTGAAGCTGCCCAGTTTTAACTCAGCAATTTTATTTATGTTTTTTTTTTTTTTTTTTTTTTTTTTTAATTTTTTGCAACATATGATATGATCATGTCTGGTGCAATATGATTGAGCTGGTGTCCAAGAAGTTCCACCTTTCGCCATATTGGAAACAGTAAAGACATAGGGTGGTCTGTTCATCTGTGAAGTGTTTTCATGAAGCAATAGAGCACTATATAAACTGCATACTTTTGGAGGTGCTTCTAATGAGTACTCACAACCAGGGCTGTGGCAATATCATGCTCGATTTGTCCAGCTTGTCCTGTTTTCTTGAGGACAAGTAAGAAATGTCAATTCACTTGCCCTGGGACAAGGTTTTCAGAGCTCTAGAGCTAAGAAGAGAATTCAGATTATAAGATATATTTTTCTTTTTTTCGAAGTACGAAACAACATTTTGAAAATAGGTGAGGAGACGTTTCACGGCCTCTGTCAGCTACAGTGAAGGTAAATATGGCTTAACATTACCTGCAACACCTCAGTGACTCGAACATCTACGGGTCGTTTACCGTGGCTGATTGGAACTTGTTTTTCGAAGAAAACATACGTTGCAGGTACTCATTAGAAGCACCTCACTGAGGTGCTTCTAATGAGTACCAGCAACATACATTTTCTTTGAGAAATAAGAATAATGGCAATTTTTAGGCAAGTAAATCTTGGTTGGACAAGTGGATTTTGACCATTTACTTGTCTGTGGACAAGTAATGAGATTTGATAATACCACAGCCTTACAACTGTAGTTTTTGTTGAGAAATAAGAAACATATCAATGCTTTTTGGTTGAAAAAAAATGCCTTATTTGGAGTTATGAGAAATGAATGGTTTCCAGATAAATATTTTCTCATATTTCTCCATGAAAACATACATTATGAGTATTCTTCAGAAGCGCTTCTGATGAGTACCATGTTGCATCTTTGTGACCATAGTTCTAGATAGGAGTGGTAATCAGGTAAATATTTTTCTTATTTCTCGATGAAAACATACGTTGTGTGTACTCATTAGAAGTGCCTTGGTGAGGCGCTTCTAATGAGTACCCACAACATATGTTTTTGTGGAGAAATAAGAAAAATGTCAACACTTTTAGATTGAAAAAAGGATCTTATCAAGAGCTATAGGGTACTCTTTAGGAATGCTACTGATGAATACCACATCATATCTTTGTGAAGACATAAGAATAATGTCAGACATTTTTGATAAAAGAATGGGGCCGCTGTGAGTTGTTGCTGTTTTGTGTTATGGCAGAAGGTGGGGTGTTGTGTTACCAGGCTCGAATGCTTTAATCATTTGTGTGTCCTCGCTTCCATTTCCGTTACTTCATTGCAATCATGGATCATGGTAGCTATCCTGTTCTTTCATTGTATTCAATCATCTTTCTGTAGCAAAATAAACCATTGTCTCTAGACTTTTATATTACTCTATAATTACTCTAAACATTGGAACACCCTTAAAGATTGGCACTCTGGGTGAAATTTTCAGCAGACATACTGACATGTTTTCTTATTTTCCCAGAAAGCAAGTTTTGACATTCATGCAAATTTTCTGGAGACAATTGAGGAAAAATAAGAAAAAATATCATCAGTTTGTAGTCTGCTGAATATAGTCTTGAGAGTGATATAAGTTAATTTATTGCCAAGCTTCTCTTTGATTTTGTTATCCATTTTACTGTACATGTATGTTGATTTGTCTACAAACTTCTGGGTTAGTGGCTAACAATGTAGACACTGGTCAGACACTTCACTGTTTTTAAGGCCAGGCTGTCCGGACACTTAACCCTTGTCCTGCTGAACCTGGATATACCCTGCCCTGACAGTGAAGCCAACTGATCTGGATCTGCACTGTTTGTCATTCAGAATGTGAATTTATAGCAACAAT
This sequence comes from Anodontia alba, assembly GCA_964016985.1. Taxonomy (NCBI): domain Eukaryota; kingdom Metazoa; phylum Mollusca; class Bivalvia; order Lucinida; family Lucinidae; genus Anodontia; species Anodontia alba. The sequence goes on from CAXHKG010000240.1 coordinate 14,387, forward strand.
CTGGATCAAGTAATCTGATTGGCTGATAATTAGACAATCTGATTGGCTGATAATTGGCATCTTAATTTATTCAGCTTGATAAGGGTTAAGGATGAATACAGTTACCTCTCCACAAAAACATGTTGCAGGCTATGCTGTTCTGTGGATGTTCTGATGTTGTTTTTCAGGTGAGCAAGAGAGACTCTGATCAGACTGCGGTCTAGTCTGGGTCTTCTTTGAATTGAGCAAGAGAGACTCTGATCAGACTGCAGAAATCTCTATTACAAGCCATCTCATTTGGTTCTACATTGTGTATATGAGAGTATACACTGTCACTTATCCAGCAAGTTATAGACAACAGGTTAACATTAATGTATTCACTCAAATTTTGGAAGCATGATAAGAAGTTAACCCATTAAAGACTGAATAAACTCTCCCACACTATATATTGGAAGAGTCCATTTTCAATTTTAGGTATGTCAGGCTATGTTATATAGATATTCCTAAAGAAAAATGGTTGAACTATTTCCAAGCAGTGAGCAAAATACTTTCTGCGGCTTCTGATCTGGGTCTGCACTGTTTGCCAGTTAACCGTTTAGTGGTCTCCAGTCTTCAGTGGATTAAGATGTCCAAAATTTTAGGTGAAATATAGCAAAAAAATTTTTTGTTGAACTTGGAATATTGCTGTTCGAACATACCATACGCAGTTCTTTCGTGTGATATTGCTTAAGTTAAAACCTTTATGAGATCTTACCATAAATAAATTTGTGATCTGCGCCATGTGAAGGTGGGTTTCTTTGGGGCATATGCGGAAAGTGAAGTCCTAGAAAAGCCTGCATAGAAGTGGGTTGGTCTGGGCCTTGCCTATCCACATATGTGGCAAATACCATTTCTCATGATATAGCTTATTTTAAATAGTTACCGTATCTTCAACATTTCATACCATATTTTACCTAAGTATTGGGACAAACAGCTGAAGCAACAGTGTAGACCCAGATCAGATGCTGCAGAATGCAGCATCTGATCTGGATCTGCACTGTTTGCCACTCATTCGGCAGACTTAAAACAGATTAACCGGTGTTCATATTAACTTGTTCAAATTTTAGGACAAATATGGTAAGGGGTTCTGGTGTCCCAATATTTAGCGTATATGAGATAATTGTTTTTCCTTTCAGCACTTAAGATTTTGTGGATTATGTGTAACTGTTTTCTAACTTAAAGGCTCCATATTCATCAAAAACAGACATTTTAATATCCAAAAAAGGTTTGATAAATTGATATGTGTTATTGATACGGTCATAAAATGTGGCACCCGACAGCCTTTTAAATTTCAGTGAGTCTCTCGTTCTTGAAATGAAATGATATTTTTAATCCAGTCAAAGACGAGAGACTAACTGAAATTTACAGGCTGTCAGATGCCACATTTTATGATCTTATTAATACTATATATCAATTTATTAAACCTTTCTTGAATAAGAAATTGACTTTTTTGGGGGAATATGGAGCCTTTAAATATGTACAATATTCACATCCTAAACTTTGTAATGAACTTTAAATTTAAATATGTATGAAAAAATAAAAATAAAAAAACAAATAAATCAATCATTGTTCTAGATAAGAAGGGGTACATGTATCAGGTGAATATTTTTCTTATTTTTTGCACAAAAAAACAACAACAAACATATGTTGTGGGTACTCATTAGAAGCGCCTCAGTGAGGCACTTCTAATGAGTACCCACAACATATGTTTTCGTGCAGAAATAAGAAATCTGTCAATACTTGTTGGTTTGAAAAATCGCCTTATCTAGATCTATGAATAAATAAAGAACAGTTAAATAAATAAATGGAATGTAAAGATGTGAGGTTGAGATCTCCTTTGTTCTTTCAATGGATGAAATTTGATATGATTCCCCATATTCGTGACTAGTTTTCCAAATTCTGTAAGCAGTAAAACAAAGTTGGGGATAATTTGTTAAGGTTTATGGCCATTTTTCTAAAAGTCTATTTTCAGGTTTTTACTTTAACGCTTAGCACTCTGGGTAAAATTTTCATCAGACCCAGAAAACAGATTTAACATTTCATGCAAACTCAGTTTGCATGAAGTGGCAAATCCTATTTTCTTGGACTGTCAGAAAAATAAGACAGTTATTACAAATTTTATCGTCTGCTGAATTAGCCAGGAGAGTGGTAAAGGTTAAATTTTTCATAATTCCAGTGAGTTCTGAATAGGAAGAAGTATTTATTGATAAAGTTTCTGGTTTTGTTACAGAAAATTCACCATCATAGTTCAGAGCATGGCATTAATTTTTATTATCATAAAAATAATACTAAGTATTGGGACAGACGTGCCTGAACAAATAGTGTAGACACAGATCACACTCAGCAAAATACAGCATCTGATTAGGGTCTTCACTGTTTGCCAGGGCCCAGTTGTTCAAAGCTAACTATGTCGTTAGTTAATGATTCGTTAAAATTTATATCGAGTGATATGCAAATATGCTGAAATTTTTTGCTGAAAAAAATGTGAGTAGCTTTTGCAGTGCAAAAGCTACTCACATTTTTTCAGCAAAAAATATCAGAATATTGTATATTGAATCCTCTAAAACAGTTAACGAAATGACCCTTAAGGAGCTTGTTAAGCTAACGACGCTTTGAACAGCTGGGCCCAGTTGTCTAAGTATATGGCCTGATCAACACTTAGTAAAATGGGCTGCTTTTGTGCAGATTGATCATGAAATATTTTCTACGGTCATTCTCTCACTTCAGCTGATTCAAAAAGGGCCTTTGTCAGTGTCTGACAGAAGAATGTGTACAATGCTGGTTGACGCTTAGTTGTATACTTGTGTAAGTGTAGTTACGTAAACTGACAGGCTCGACATGGCCTTAATAGTGTTGACTGGGCTGTGAACTCAAATGAACCCAAAGCTATACATAAAAGGGGAGGTAACTGACTGCTGTTTGCCATGAGGATGTCCCAATATTTAGGGTAAATACGATATTTTACAAGATCAAAAAGTTTCTGACTAGTCATGTAAAATAGACAACATTCATACGCATCATGCAGATGTTTTTGTGTAATCATGACTGATGAATGTGAAGCGATACTTTTATAAATTGCAGGAATAAAACTGGTAATTTCTAGTAGGTGTTCCCCTTTATTCTGACATTTTCTTTAGATAAGTTTCTATGTGTTCATTTTGCAAAGGGAAATAATTCTGTGCACAGAGATTCATCTCGGTGGTAGAGTTTGTTCCCTTGGTTTGAAAACCATCTGAAAAGAAATGAAGAAATCTCATAATTCAGCATTACACATTTAGATGTTCTTAGCAATTACTTCCTCTTCGCATCTAAAATAATTGTCTCTCTTTACAAATATCTCATCACCTATGTCACTTTGATCAGGTAGAGCAGGGACGGATCCAGGATGATTTCTGAGGGAGTTCGATTTGATCAAATTACCATACTTACTCCACATATTCGGACAGACAGGCCTGAGCAAACCGTGTAGACCCAGATCAGATGCCGCATTCTGTGGTGTCTGATCAGGGTCTACACTGTTTGCCACTCACTGAACAATTTTACTCACATTCACAGGGAAGTAAAGCATAAGATAAAGAGTAAAGGGTGCGAATAATTAAGGTAAATATGGTATCCCAACTTTTACAGATTTATCCAAAATTTCCCATGTAAAAGAAATTTGAGTCAAAAGTGGGAGTTTATGGGCATTGTCAATGGAAAAGATGTCTTGATCTTTGTGAAATGCAGAGATTCTGGTTATTTTGATTCTCGCAGATACAGTCTACCATATCTGTCCTAAATACCAGGACAACTTCCTTACAGTTCTTGTCATATAATTTGAACCATGCTGCAATCTGTACTTGTGTCTAAACATCGCTGGACTAGTGATAAATGGTGTACATAGACGCTGGCCTGTTCTGAGGCATCTGGTTTGTGTCTGTTTATTCATCTGTTTATTCAGACCTGTCTGTCTCAATACTTAGGTTAAATATGGTACATTATCTGGGCCACACCAAGCAAAAAGCTGTCAGGGCATGCTCGAAATACATGGATTCAGAATTATCCCGCACATGCGCAGTATCATCTGCAGGTATGAGACTTTTCAGATTTTTGGCAGATTTCAGATTTTTTTGTTTCAAAATATGTTCTGGAGAATTACTTGGTTTTGTCTGCAAGTTGCAAAAATGGCATTTTTGCAAAGGGTGACAGGGGTTTTCAGATTTTTTACCTAGATATTAGAATTCAGATTTTTTCATCAGTCCTCCAGTCTCATGCCTGCATCTGGGCATTTGCTTTACATTATTGCATTCTATAATGTCCAGTGATTCTGTTAGCGGACAGAGAAGGCCCTGCTCACACTGCGCAAATGCGCAGGCTGATCTGGGCCTTCGCTGTCCACATATGCTCGAAGACAAGTTTTCTCATGGCCTGGCCTATCAAGTGAATATGTATACAGCAAAGGCCCTGATCAGACTGTATGGACATGCAATTTGATCCAGGTTTTTCCTGTCCACAAACTTAAAGGTACATTTTCGCTTGACACATTCCCCCCCCCCCCCCCCCCCCCCCCCCCCCCCCCCAAAAAAAAAAAATAAAAGAACACAAAAAAAAAACAAAAACAAACAAACAAAAATTCTGATGCTATGGGATGTATAGAAACAAGACTAGACTGCTCATCCTAGCAAAATGATTAGAGTCTCAGCTGATATCTAGATAGGGTGTTAGCTTGACAAATGTTTTTTCTTATTTCTCCACAAAAAAACCTTGGGCCTCATTAGTATCTCAATAATGAGGCAGCTTCAATGAAGTACCCCAAATGTTTTGGTTTGCAAATAAGCAAATTTATTGATATTTTTGTGTTGAAAAAAAAATGGTTCTTATCTAGAGAAAAAATGACAGTAAAATTATTTGAACTTGTTCTTCCCATATTTTCTGACTTAGACTCGTCCAGCTTGAAATATCCATTGTTTGCAAATATGTTTGTAAGTTAAAAAAAAAATCAGAACCAAAATGGCAAAAAGTGTACATTTTGATGGGAGGGTACTTTACTAGCCATCCCATCAGGATCTGGACTGTTTGCAAAGAGATTTGTTTTGGTATGCATGGCTGACAGGGATACAGTAATTCGTTATTGCCTAATTGTACCAACATGAAGAGAAGTAACCTATTTTACATATAAGGTAAGTAACCAATTTTTCAAAGGAAATTGCCTCCCTTTGAAAAATTGGTTACTTTTCTTCCTTAAATGGGTATAGACAGTTAATGAACTTGTATGTATCTGGTCATTTTTGGCTGCCATAAATGTTTAAGTTGTTCAGAAAATCCTGTATAGTGTAGACAATGAAGAGACTGTTCATATTGCAAGGACAAACAGGCTACTCTTGGTCTTTTCTGTGCACATAATGATAAATTTTACCTTTTCCATGTGTAACCCCAAGATATTGTCAGTTATTCTTGATGTCATTTGATTACTGGCATCAAATTTATGATGTCATGTGTTTATTGGTATCATTTATTCATGATGTGTTTATTGGCATCATTTATTCATGGTCCCAAG
>CAXHKG010000241.1:0-26856 GCA_964016985.1 Anodontia alba
GCTTCGTTCTGTGGCATCAGATCTGGATCAGCAGCGATTGCCAAATATCCCGAATATCCCATTCCAGGTTTTACAGATAACCCTCTGTCAAAGAAATTCTGACTTCACAGCGACAAGATTAGCGCAGCTGTAAATAACCGCTACCTTGATTTCGTCTAACGCGCGGTTTGCTTACATTTGTCAATGATAGCCAACTGGACAACTACCTTATGGAAATTTTAGCGTTTGTGGACTATGGCTCGATTGTAAACAATCGACCCATTAAGCAACTTAACATTAGGATCGGAAAAAAAGCTAGATATTTAGTTCTCCTCCTCAATATTTAGATACCTTAAAGTCTTGGCTTACTTGTCCTAAATTTTCAACAAGTCCAATTTACTACTTCTGATGTGTTTAAAGCTGCATGATGAGTGGCAAACAGTGTACACCCTCATCAGACGCTGCATTTCGCGGCGTCTGATCAGAGCCTACACCGTTTGCTCAGGCCTGTCTGCCCTTATATTTAAGGTAATATGGTATACATGGTATACATTGTATTTCTCTCAAATTAAGGTCTGTCAATTGCTGGACAAGATTTCCTCAGGAGTATGAATTGTCATGACTTATTTTATGGTAAAAATAAAAAGAAAAAAACGTTAACACCTGCTAAATTTGCTATCTGCGTATGAAGGGGTAAAATTTAAAGGTTAGTTTCATTACGAAAACACGCCTATTCAAATATAATGAAAATTTCACCACCAAAAACTGAAAGTTTTCAGATAAAAATTCTGATATTTTTCTTATTTCTGCTCAAAACATAGATTATGGGTACTTGTTAGAACCGCCTCGAAAAATAATGTTTACCCCTGTAAACCCCAGTTTTGCTATATAAAAGTGGGGTTTAATGGGGTCAAAATTATATAGGCGTGTTTTCGTGATGATATAACGATATTAGTAAAATCAAAGAGTTCTGGTTTTATAAGACTATAAAAGCTTGATAACGTACAATGAAACCAATTCTTTCATCTAAGCTTGATTGCAAATATTTCATTCTTTCCTTGGTTTCATTCTTTCTACGATATTTTATGTGTTCTGGTTAAACACATTTTTTAACATGCCTTCTTTATCAAAGAGAAGTTAGTTTTCTTTAAAGTTCTTCAATAATATTTTGCTAATGTTAAAAAAATAAAATCTAACCCATTAATGTCAGTGTAGACTCAGATAAGATGTCAGAGAATGCGGCGTCTGATCAGAATCTACGCTGTTTGCATTCGCATAAGCTTTTGCGTAAAAAAAACAAATAAAAGAAAAAAAAATTAAGTAAATCAGACACTTTCAGTGCTTAATATTCGTTCTTAAGTGGTCTTTTTTCGTTATGTTTTGGGAAGTCAGTTTCATCACGAAAACATGCCTTTATAATTTTGATCCCCTTAAACCCCTTTTATATAGTAAAACTAGGGTTTACAGGAGTAGGCATTATTTTTCTTATTTTTGCTCAAAAACAGAGCTTGTGGGTACTCGTTAGAACCGCATCGCCAAGGCGGTTCTAACGAGTACCCACAATCTACGTTTTAAGTAAAAATATGAAAAATATCATTTTTTTTTTTATCTGAAAATTTTCAGTTTTTGGAGCTATGGAATACACTCTCTCCAGCCTGTTCCGATTAAAACAAGGAATGTGCACAGGTACTGGTTAACCGCTTAGAGGACTTGGCCTGCCCAGGAAAAGTGAGGTCGAATAAACTGACTGTCTCGTCATGACATTAATAGTGTTCATTACGAAAACAAGCCTATTCAAATATATTGAAAATTTTACCACCCAAAAAATGAAAATTTTCAGATAAAAATGCTGATATTTTTCATATTTCTGCTCAAAACATAGATTGTGGCTACTCGTTAGAACCGCCTCGGCGAGGCGGTTCTAACGAGTACCCACAATCTATGTTTTTGAGCAGAAATAAGAAAATAATGTATACCCCTGTAAACCCCAGTTTTACTATATAAAAGTGGGGTTCAAGGGGGTCAACATTATATAGGCATGTTCTCGTGATGGACTGTGCCGTTAAAACCCAAACCAACCAGCCAGTAAAGATAAATAAAGTCCTCCACAGTTTGATGATGTAACAATTTCCTCGTTTGAGGTAAAACAAACACGTTTTACAGGATATACGCCGGTAGGATCATCGAATTAACGACAGCTAAACAATGGATATCAAGAATTATCATGTAATATTCTCTAAAGTAAATAATTCAGGAGTCGCTGTCTACAAGTTTGCAAAGTATCTATTTCAATTTAGATTGTAATCGTGCAAGATAAAATAACATTATAAAATATCTTAGCAAACATATAACCGCTAGAAAAAATGCATCGGAAAAATAACATTATAAAATATGATAGCAATTGTAACCTCTGGAAACATGCTTAGCAAAATGTCTCGGGGTGGGGACGTGGGAAGGGGGGGGGGGGGTGGGGGGAGGGGGAGCGGGGAGTGTTGGGTAACTTAGGGGTAATTTTGGTACTGGTGTGCGAGCCAGTATTTCAAAACCTACCCCATTCATATACCTGGCCTTCGAAAAAACGGATCCATTCATATACTTGATCATCCAAAAATGTTGACCTATTCATATACTGCCCTTTGATATTTTGTACCCATTTTTGCTGGTTATTACACAAATATCATAGTCAATTCATGTAATACCAAAAGGATAAGCAGCCTCGGAAAATCTCAGCGAAAAATATGTGCATATACCAGGATGTCAGAAAAATGGGGCCTTTCACATAGGAATCCAGACAAATCGGGCCATTCATATACCTTTTGTTGAAAAAAGGGGGCCATTCATATACCTGGCAGCGTTGAAAAAAGGGGGCTATTCGGCACGCACATCCGTACTATGAATATATATAGGAAGTTACACCCCCACCCCCACGAAGAAAATGTTTAGATTTCAACCTAAACCAAACAGTGTACACCCAGATCAGACGTCACAGGACGCGGAGTCTGATCAGGGTCTTCACAGTTTGTTAGTTATCCAGGAGTGCATGGACATATCATTACCTAGTAAAATTGATTTTGCAAGCACTGTAGACCCTGATCAGGCGTCTGATCAGGGTCTACATCGTTTTTTACCTGTGACGTGGGTGGATGGGATTAAGAAATTAAGAGGAATTATTCATGGCGATTCTCCATGCGGATATGTGTCAAACAGGAGTGTTGATGTTTTCTGAGCCCACGGTCTCGTTTCAAGAAAACAGAAGTTCACTTTGCCTCAGCCCATTTCTGTGGAATTTTCAATGAAGATACAGTCGACTCTCGTTATCTCGAATTTCAAGGGACTCACTGAAACACTTCGAGATATCCGTACTTCGACATATCAGAGTTGAGAGAGTGAGGAAGACAATAAATTGAATAACCACATTTAACAAATGAATATGTAATTTGACTCCTGGTTAGAAATATATAATACAAAATAATGTGGAAAAGAGGAGAAATTGTTCCTTAGGAGCAATTTCTCCTCTTTTCCACATTATTTTGTTACCCATTGTCATAGTTTCATGTTAAAACAGGGACCAGATTTTTACTTCGAGATAAGCGGTAATTCGAAATAAGCGAGTTCGAGATAACGAGGTTCGACTGTATGAACTATTTTTTCAGTCTGAAAACCAGCTAGGGACTTCGAATCATACATTGGCAGCACAACGAGGGACTTGATCAGCCTGCACATCTGCATCGTCAGATCAACGCATTCATTTTATCGCACGTGGACATGTTAAACAGAAATAAAGAAGTTTTCTGAGTCCCGGCTGATCTCGCTTTCAGGCGAACATAACTTCATTTCGCCTCAGCTTATTTCTATCGAGTTTGCGATGAATCTCTGAGCTAACAATTTTAGTCCAACACGGGACTTCCAATCGGACGTTGAAAGCACAACGAAGGTACTGATGAGTCAGCACATCAGCGCCTTCAGATCAACGCACCCATTGCCCAGTAACAAAATCGTCGCACGCTGTAGAATGTAGCATAGACAGCAAATAGTCCTGAGAGATGAGGACAGGCCTGTAGGACGATCTGGACCTTCGCTGTCCTCATATATCATTCTACTAAAAAGAATAAAAAATATCGCCAAAATGGCGGTACAGTCAACCGTCTTTATACCGAAACTCGACACAACGAGAGAAATCGTTATACTGGTAATTTGACTGGCAGGAAACCTTCGCTCAGGAGGTGACAGTTAATCAGAAAATATGCAAGAACATTGTAAACGTATGTCTTTGGATATTTGTTAAAATCGCCTCAGTAAGGCGATTTTAACAATTATCCAAAACACTTTTGTGAAGAAATAGAAATTAAATACGTCCATTCTTAGATATCATGATATTGCGTTTGAGGATTCTATACAATGTATAACAGTAAATTTATCACGAAAACATGCCTATATAATTTTGACCCCCTTAAACCCCACTTTTATATAGTAAAACTGAGGTTTACAGGGGTATACATTATTTTTCTTATTTCTGCTCAAAAACATAGATTGTGGGTACTCGTTAGAACCGCCTCGTCGAGGCGGTTCTAACGAATACCCACAATCTATGTTTTGAGCAAAAATAAGAAAAAAATTCAGAGTTTTTTTATCTGAAAATTTTCAGTTTTTTGAGGTGAAATTGTCTATATACTTGAATAGGCGTGTTTTCTTAATGCTGCATTTGGAGCTAAGCATACATTGTACATATTATTTCAATACAACCGAAAGGATATAAATAAAATAGGACCATGGTTCAGAGTGGGGCTTAACGCCGACAATGCACTGAAAATGATGTCTTATTTTAGGTGATTTTATTGGATTTATTTCTATCAACTTTTTTATTAATATGATCTGATTAACAATGTCAAAATTTCCCTTTTTATCATGTGAAAAAGACGTGCGAACACAAAGAGCACTTTGCAGACATTTATGAGAAAAAAATAATATAATAATATAAAAGGAAAGACATAATGATATATACCAGTCCTAAATTTTATTGCTAAATTTAAGCCAAAGGATTTATTTCTTGTTAAGTGTTTGAGAAATATGTCTTTTGATTATACAATACAAACATAATAAAAATGCCATAAAAGGCTTATCATGAGAACGAAATGATTTAAATATCCGAAGAAAACTATTGATAAATAAATAATATAGGCCACGTGAAGCGAAACAAGTGTCTTCAAACATGCGCAAAATGCACAGATTTAGATCATCCTGCGCATGCGCAAAGTCTCATCCGGGTCTTTGTTCTCAGTTCATACACTCTATAGTATCCAATGATTCTGCTGACGGACAGCGGAGGCCCCGATAAGACTGCGCGTTTGCGCAGTCTTATCTGGGCCTTCGCTATCCGTTCATGCCGCGAAGGCACGTTTTCCCATGGTGATGCTCATATGATGCACGATGTGGCAAAAAGGCACATTCGGGCCCTTTGCATATGCAGGCAAGGAAGGCCTAGATTAGACTGCGCATTTGTACAGTTTAATAAGGGCCATCGTTACCCACTTACGGAATCAAGGACTTCCTGTAGAATATATCGACGGACAGATAATGCCTTGATCAGATGCGCAGGCTGATTTGGGCCCGCGCTGCTCGCATATGGCATAAGGACTCTTTTTCTGCGTTGCACATCATTTAAAACATGCAAAAAATATCTCTTAATAAATAAATTATATATGAAACCTTTTAAGGCGTTGGCGTTAACAAAATTTAACTTTTTTGTACTCCCTGGCTTTCAACAAAAACAATTTAAATGGTATATAATGTAAGGAACGAGCGGTGGTTTTAGGTACTATAATTTTAAAGTTTTTTAGAAGTGCACGCATATACATGTAAAAACAATGCTGGGGTGGGGGTAGCGTGGCAAGTTGGAAGCCTCAACATTAATTTCCTTAACATTCGTACAAGGTACCTAAGTCATTTCGCTCACATTTTGGTCAACTCGTAGATGTACTCATTTTTTAGGTCAACTCGTTATCATCAATATTGCATTCCGTCAGTTCGTCCCAGTCATCATGAAAACATGCCTGTACAATTTTGATCCCATTAAACCCCACCTTTATATAGTAAAACTGGGGTTTACAGGGGTTTGCATTATTTTTCTTATTTCTGCTCAAAACATAGATTATGTTACTCGTTAGAACCGCCTTGGCGTGGCGGTTCTAATGAGTACCCACAATCTATGTTTTAGCAGAAATATAAAAAAATATCAGAGTTTTTTATCTGATTTTTTTTTTCAGTTTTTTTTTAGGTGAAATTTGCTATATATTTGAATAAGTGTGTTTTCGTAATGTTTCGTCAACTCGTACTCATTTTGATCTCGTACTAATAATATTTTGGTCAATTCGTTCTCAAACTAAATTCGAATATTTTCACCCCCTTAAACCCCACTTTTATATAGTAAAACTGGGGTTCACAAGGGTATATATTATTTGCCTTATTTCTGCTTAAAAACATAGATTGTGGGTACTCGTTAGAACCGCCGCCTCGGTGAGGCGGTTCTAACGAGTACCCACAATCTATGTTTTAAGTAGAAATATGAAAACTATCAGAATTTTTATCGGAAAACTTTCAATTTTTTGGTGGTGAAATTTTCAATATATTTGAATAGGCGTGTTTGCGTAATGATATTTGTACCCGATGATGGTTAATGTGTCCGAATAAGCGACAAGTCTTCAACAAGACTTATTTATAATAATATTTTTGATCCATTTGTTTTGCGTTAACTTCTCCCAAAATTGATCTTTCAAAACAGTGTAGACCCCAAATCGAAAAAATCACCGAGTGTAGCGTCTGATCAAGGTTTGCATTGCTTGCCACTGATTTTTTTTCTTTTTTATATTGTAAAACAGTCCTTTATAATACAAATGGATTAGCTCACCTTCGAAAGGAAAGAATTCCATGTCAGTCCAGGCATACATCATAATATACCTTCATTTGATGGATCTATTAACGCTTAGGACGCAGTGTAAATTTTCAGCAGACGACATATTGAACTATCTTTTCTTACTTTCCCCTGAAAACAAGTTGTTTTTTTTTCATTCAGTGCAAGTTTTCTCGTCCTTATGAATGACGTTGGCGTCAGAGATGCCATTGTCGTCGGCTTTCGTGAACATAAAGAATTAATGTTTCGCCACACACAACTACAGAAGACGACATTTTTTTATTATCTGCTTATCATTCTTTCTTGAATTTTTCAGAGAAAAATAAGTTTTGTCATTGGATGCGAAGCGTCTGTCTTGCAGACAATTTACATGAGAAGCCAAGTCTTACTTTGACTTACTTTTGCTTAGCGCTTTTAGGGTTAAACTTTTTAAAGAATACCTTGAAGTTCTATACAGGTGAGTTTTGTTGTTACGCGACAGCTCGTGTTGCCAATATACCCTTGTCATGCTGAATAAATTAAAATGCCACACCCCCTTCTATTGTCAGCCAGTCAGCTTACTTGATCCAGGTTGTTGATACATTTCACATGCTGAATGACAAACAGTGCAGATCCAGATCAGTTGGCTTCTGAACTGGATCTGCACTGTTTGCAAGATCAGGGTTAAGTACATGAGGACAGAAACAATTCCTTAAAATGAAATAGGCTGCGCCTATAGGTTTTCTTGGGGAACATGCCAGCAGCAGTGATCAGAGCCAGCCAGCAAAGTCGCATCATGAAAACACGCCTATATAGTTTTGCCACTAAACCCCACTTTTATACAATAAAACTGGGGTTTACAGGGGTATACATCAATTTTCTAATTTGTGCTCAAAAACATAGATTGTTGGTATTCGTAAGAACCGCCTCACCGAGACGGTTCTAACGAGTACCACAATCCATGTTTTGAGCAGAAATATGAAAACTACCATAGAATTTCATCTGAAAGTTTTCATGTTTTGGTGGTAAAATTCTCAATATATTTGAATAGGCGTGTTTTCGTAATGGTACAATATGATGAGGGTCTTTACTGTCGGCATATTCACAGGAGCCACATTTGAAATCACGTGGCGCAGGTCAAATAAAGGTCACACTAATTCGCGAGATAGTTAAACATTTTCATGATGATATATTTTTTCTTCCCTTTTCTTTCTTTTGTTTTCAACAAGCATCTTACAAATATTTGATCAGGTGCAAAACCTGTTGGTCGAAGTTTGCCGAGCACTTAACATTTTAAAACAAAATAAAAATTAATTGATAAAACAATGAAATACGATATACGACCTACAACTAATCGTTTGCTAGAACTGTTATTAATTTTAATGTACATATATACATTTGACACTCAGTTCACAATTATTTCTGGTAATGTATAGACAAACCAAATAAGTATCGTTTCATATAGTCGTTCAACGGGAACTGGGACCCCGCCCCCCCCCCCCGTCCCCCCTCTCTCTCTCTCTCTCTCTCTCTCTCTCTCTCTCTCTCTCTCTCTCTCTCCCGCATACACACCTCCAAATCGCGTTGGGCGGTTTGGTGTGCTTGACGTTTAGCTGATAGATGTAACCAAAATGTGTTGATGCAGAGATGTAAGTTCTACCGTGATTTACCAGAGGCTATTCATACGGCGGCCGTGCCAATAAGAAGAGATACTGACACGGCGGCCGGGAAATTCAAATACATGTGATACGTATGTCGGGTCATTTTAAAACGTTGGCCCTATTTAAGTAATAAAGAAAAACTTTCTAAGATTAGGCAAGCAAACTCTTCTTTCTTCTTAGCACACTAATATAATGTTTGTTTATCAAACAACATTTTTTAGACTGTCTACACATGTAGTTTCACAAATCATTTGAGCCATTTATTACGAGTGGCTAAATTTTGAATTTGGAAAACATAAAACAGAACTTGGATGGACCATTCAAACGATAAAAGAGCAAAGCGTCATGCTAATTTGAGGGTTCAAAAGAGATTTATCAATAGAAATCGCACCGATATAAGTCTTATGAACAGGAGAACGCATCACGAAAACATGCCTATATAATTTTGACCCCCTCAAACCCCACTTTTATACAGTAAAACTGGGGTTTACAGGGGTATACATTATTTTTCTTATTTCTGCTCAAAACATAGATTGTGGGTATTTGTTAGAACCGCCTCGCCGAGGCGGTTCTAACGAGTACTCACAATCTATGTTTTGAGCAGAAATATGAAAAATATTAGAATTTTTTTATCTGAAAATTTTCAATTTTTTGGTGGTAAAATTTTCAATATATTTGAATAGGCATATTTTCGTAATGGGAAAGTTCTGTTATCAATGGGCTTCCTGCGTTGATCAAGTCAATTCATGAAGCCTTTCTCTAGCAAGGCTAGTGTTTTGGCAACGCAATACGAAAACACGCCTATTCAAATATATTGAGAACTTTACCACCAAAACATGAAAACTTTCAGAAGAAAAATTCTGGTAGTTTTCATATTTCTGATCACAACATAGATTTTGGGTACTCGTTAAAACCGCCTCTGCGAGGCGGTTCTAATGAGTACCCACAATCTAACTTTTTGAGAAGAAATAAGAAAAAATAATGTAAATCCCAGTTTTACTATATAAAAGTGGGGTTTAAGGGGGTCAAAATTATATAGGCGTGGTTTCGTGATGGTCTACAATTTCATCGAGCCTCTCTCTATTTCGTCAAGCTTTGTTTTTTGAATGAGGATGCCAAACAGGTTTTTATACCAATCAGTCAACTTGATGGTCGTCATGTGCTATTCGAAGGGTCCCATAAATTTATAATGAAAGTATTGAATTAAATCACTTCAGGTCCTGGAAACTTATTATGAAAGTATTGAATTAAATCACTACAATTTATTAATTCTGTGCCTTCTCTACTAGCGACAAGCGCACCTTTGTATCAACATCAACAACAAGTACCACAAATGCATTTTACTTCTGTCGGGCTTTCTGATAATGATGTCATGCGGATTGCATTGCAAGTAAAGTTAATGATTTCGGATGAGATAGACAGGTTGGTAAGAGAGAAAGTAGAATCGGCTACATATGACTTCAGAAATGCCATTGAAGCACTGAGAATAGAGAATAAAGAGCTCAGAGGTAATCTTAGTGATATGGAGATGAAATTAGAGTCAAGGATAGATGAGCTTGAGCAGTATAGTAGGCGATCCTGTATCCGTGTTGCTGGGATATCTGAATCAGACAATGAGAATACAGATGAGATTGTTTTGGAGCTTGCTAGTCGTTTGGATGTCAAGATAGAAAGAAATGATATTGAAGTTAGTCATCGAGTAGGTAGGAGTAAATATCAGTCGTCCGTAAACAATGCTCCATCAGGCCGCCAAATTAAATCCAGAGAGATTATTGTGAAATTTAGAAATCATCAAGCACGATTAGACCTTTTGAAAGCTAGATCTACACTGAGAGAACGCAAAGAGAAGATTTATATAAATGAAGATATAACTCAATATAAGAGGAATTTATCTTATCAGTGCAGAGAACTGACGCGTGAGAAAAAAATTGCAAAGACATGGGTTTACGGTGGAAATGTTTTCATCTCAGATAGAGACGGCAATAGGGTAAAGGTGTCACACGTTACTGACTTGGATAAATATAAAGCTTTGACAGTGCCCAAGGAGCCGCGTCGCGACTAATGTTCCTCCAATGTATTTACTGTGTATGTTTGTACAGTTTTAGGAATTTGAACTTATTTAAGTTTTTGTCCCAGCGGGTGCATGGCGGTGGAGTATCGTCGCATGGATGTCGATGCAGCGTCATGACGTTGCATCGGCGTTGGTGCTACGTTTGCTACGTTAGTGGTGATTTGTTTAGACGTCGTGTAGCCGCTGGGGAGTTTCGATGTTTTGTGGTATGGGCAGCCACTCTGACGCTTAATAAGTGGCGTAATAGTGTCTGCCTCTACTATTAATGTTGTGCTGTCTTGGAGTGACATGCAATGTCATAAATTTTGGTTTCTAGCTTGTTGTGGTACTCTCTGATCTATAGCTACAGATAAGATGGGGTATCTACATATTTCTTTTTCTTGTTTGATGGCGGGGACGTATGTTGTGGGTGCTCATTGGCTTGCAGCATGCTTTTCGTCGGGGAATAGGCAAACTATAAATACTTTTCAGCTGAAATAATTAACTGTATCTGTCCATCCTGGACAGAAGAAGAATTCCTTGAAAATCTTCAGGCATAAATAGGTTTAGGTTGAGTTTTATAATAGACATAAATTGAGAGAGTCTAGTCGGCACACGGCGTCGAAGCGTCGTCTATAAGAAATTTTAAAGTCTGGTTGGCGTTGTCTAATCAGCACACGGCGTCGAGCGACGTCTATAGATATCGACATTAGATCGACGTTATTCGACGTTATTTGGTTTCTGGATAGCGTATGGGGAAATTATAACAGTTTATTTACCAAATTATAAATAGCATGTTTATTTATGGTGTTGCCATTCTGTTGTTGTAGTACTTAATATCTTTACTACTACTGCTTTAAAATAGTAGTAGTGGTATTAGTGGTAATAGTGGAATTAGTAATAATTATAATAATCAATATGATAATAAAATACTGAGAGTGGTGGCAACAACAGCGACTATTATTGCTACCTTCATTTTGTTTTGTACTTGATGATTTAAGATGGATTCCATTATATACTATAATGGCGTCAATATTTAGGTTAACTATATTGTTGTCAAATTTACTGTAGGAATATTTTATGTGTCACTATAACAGGTGAACTATACCAATATTAGTATGTTTACAGTTTAGTAATTTTTATAGCTGCCTTGGCAAGAGAAAACTCCTAGGGACATGACAAAAACATAAAGAACCAAGACCGAACTGTATTTCTGTTCATTAGGGTCCGAGTCTTAAGCAAATATATTACTGACATATATAAGTGTATGAACAGTGAAATAATGGCTCGGACAAGAATGGTGTGCATTTCGACCAAGTTTTTACGCTATGTGAAAAGGGAGGTTTTCATATGAAACGGTCGGTAATAGTATAGGTCAGTGAATATCAACTGACCGTTAAGTCACGTGGTGAATGTTCACTTTACCGTATTTCCACTGGGTGTTCGGACACTTTGGTTACTCGGCATTTTTCTTCCAAACTTTACACTCGTCCATTTCAATCTATGTTGGTATGTCTAGGGACTCTTGTATATTGGACGATCAGTGTGGACCCTGACCGGATGCCGCGTTTTCTGTTCTGGGTCTGTACTGTTTGCTTTGGATTAATTGTCCGATCACTTGGGTAAATGCGGTGATGAACTAAAATGTGGGTACTCGCGGGTGTCTTTTCCTGGACCCCTGCTCCTGTTGGCGTTCGTCATTGGGTGCGGGAGTCCAGGAAAAAGCATTCGCTGCCATTGTATTACCGAAAAATCCTACTATGGTGGGTTTGATAAACTTCATGGGAAATCCCTGCTGCATAATGTTTAGTGAACTGGGTGGAATCGAAAACGACTCTTTTGCTCTGGACCCGTGCTCCTGGTGCGCTTGTCATTATGTACAAGGGTTCGGGGTAAAACTGATCTGGGTTTATACTGTTTGCTCTGATCTAATTGTCCGACCACTTGGGTAAAACGGTTGGCAGGTTACTCGCGAGTGTTTTTCCCTGGACCCTGCTCCTGTTGGCGCTCGTCACTAGGACCAGGGATCCAGGAAAGGGACATTCGCTGTCACTATTGAACGCAGCTCCAGTGATGTACCGCTTTGAAGTGTTTGATAAACTTCATGGGAAATCCCTGCTGCGTTGTGTTTAATGAACCGGGTTGAAGTTTTGCGCCGGACCCCTGCTCTTGTTGGTGTTTGTTGTTGTGTACATGGGTTCGGGGCAAAACAGTTGCTATTCACACTTACGAACGCAGCGCAGACTTTTGTTATTGTTTCATTTAAAAGGCGTATGATTGATAGGTGTCTATAATTATTTTGAAAGTTGATCTGGCGGTACATTTCTACCGAAATATTTAATCATATTAATTCTAAAAATATGCGAAAAGATATATTAAATTGTCACATCAGTTCGACTATCTATATTTCAAAATGTTAAAAAAATAAATATGCTTTTGTCTTAATATTAGCATTACCAAGAATGCTAATCTGAGAAAAAAAAAAGAAAAAAAAAAGCTCATGAAACGCGAGCAGGATGTTATTCGTTTTTACAGAATTAATGTTGCACACGGGGACCAGTCGTGTTGATTCGCAATGGTAGTGCCATGTAGTTGGAAATTTCATGAAGTAATCAGCACGGCATTGACGTTAGGCATTACTAAACCAAGATTGTCGCGGATGTTTTGCTGAAAGATTTGAGACGTTTTGGAGGATGTCATAGAAGTCTAAATATCGTATATGTTCCAAATATGTCGTGGCGTATTATAGTTACGTGATTGGTATCCGTGTGTAAACTTACAGCCTGGGACATGGGCAAAAGAAAATGAAACATCTTGCCATCTTAACTATCACTTACGCGGATAATAGTTATTGTTTTATTGTATACATGGACGCACACATGTATGCGCGTGCACGAGTGCGTGTGAGAGTCTCCGTATGTAACTAATAGCTATTGATTATTTTTGTGTTTGTTGTGCTGTTATTAATTATATATGTCGACCGGACTGACCTACCGCTTTGACTTTGTGGTAATTATATATATAAGTGTAAGTAAAGGTCCCTTTTTGCGTTACCTGTGACCTGCTTTCCACTCTCAATTGACGTGTTGCAGCTGTGAAACTGGGTCGTAGGGTCGCCTGACAGGGTATCTTTTCCTGTGTGGGTTTACTGCGTAAATTGTTATTACCCCATGGGCACTGAGAGAAAGTCTTTATTTTCATGCCTAAATGGAGCACTGGACGCATTCAAATGAGTATTAAATATAGAGGGGTCGAAGCGGCGGGTCTGACTGGCTGATCTATACCAGCACCTCAAAATTAATAATGATAGTAGTAGTGATGATAGTGATGATGACGATGATGATGATGATGATGATGATGATATAATTATTATTATTATTGTTGTTATTATTGTTATTGTTATTAGTACTACTACCACTACTAATAATAATGAAATATCTGCTTTGTTGAAAAGTTACCAAATCTTATGATGTTAAAAATTGTTTCAGTAATCAAATTATGTCAATCCCAATGTTTTTCACATTATGTTTGCTACACAGTTTGTATTGTGTTCTGAAATGTATGTCCCAAAGTTGTATTCCTTCTTTTTCTTTATACGCTTTTTTTTATTCATTCTTTCTATCGCTCTTCTTTCTTTCTTCTATTATTCAATATGACCAATTTCGCCTTCAGCTCTGTGTCTTTCAGCAAGATCAGCTACGTTTTAAAATTATTAGTTTATCTTACATATTCGCGTCCGTCATTTTGTACCGTGCTATCATCGATTGTATAACTTAACTATGTATGTTGAACTGGACATTTACAGGGCGCGAATAGGGATGCACTACTATCGACACTTTAGTGTTAAGGGACTCGGGAAGTTAAATGTGTTTGATTTACTTGTATTTTTAGGATTCTTATTATATCAGTCAGGTGATATAGAAAAAAATCCTGGACCACAATCAGACATTACCGAAGAAACATCGGCATCATTTGTATTTCCTCCACTACACGGTAACTTTTCGTTGGTGCATTATAATGTCCAAAGTCTCTATAATAAAGTTGATATTTTACAACCTGAACTGTCGAGTTTTGATCTCATCTCTCTCACAGAAACCTGGCTAAATGATTCTATCTTTAATACGGAACTTTCTTTTAACAATTTTCAAATGCCCTTCAGACGGGACCGAATAGGAGATAGTCATGGAGGTATAGCTGTATATGTTAAGGAAGATATTCCTTGCAAACGTAGGCTAGATCTGGAATTAGCTAATATTGAATGCCTCTGGCTCGAATTGAATATTAGAAACAGAAAACTGCTTGTTGGTACATTTTATAGACCTCCAAATTCCTCGCCAATTGTTCTCTCAAATATCGAAAATTCTATAGGACTAGCAGTAGACTCAGGCATAGCAGATATCGTAATAAGTGGTGATTTTAATTTTAACGTCATTAATCCATCATCAGCAAATAAAATACTGGATATATGTAAACAGTATAATTTGCATCAACTGATCAAAGAACCGACACATTTTACAGAATATTCTTCATCCCTTATTGATTTAATTTTGGTGAGCAATTTGCAGTCTGTTGAACTCTCCGGTGTTGGGGAGCCATTTCTCTCTCAAGATATAAGATACCATTGTCCCGTTTTTAGTATCTTTCGTTTGAAGAAAGCAGTGCAAAACACATTTAAAAGGGATATTTGGACTTACGATCAAGGCGATTATGAATCCCTAAGAAAAAGGATATCAGAATTTGATTGGAATTCTATACATAATGATGACGTCAATATTTATGCTAAAACATTTTCTGATAAACTTTTAGAAATGACAAAAGAATGTGTCCCTAATAGGACCGTTACTGTTAGACCACATGATCTTCCCTGGATGAACGGAAATATAAGAAAATTAATGAGGAAAAGAAATAGGTTGTATAAAAAATATAAAACAAACAAAACTGGAGAACGTTTTGAGGCTTATAAAAAGGTTAGGAATGAAGTCATAAACCTCTTACGCAAATCAAAACAGGACTATATTGATTCGTTGGCAAACAAACTAAAAGGCCCAAATCTATCATCCAGTGATTATTGGAAAACACTTAAATCTTTTATAAACTCATCAAATAGTACTGCCATTCCCCCTCTTTTACACGATGATACTTATTATTCAGACAATGTTGCAAAAGCTAATTTTTTAAACGACTTTTTTGTTGAACAAACAGTAATAGATGAAAATAATGCATCACTTCCAGCTCCTATATTTCCTGAAGACGCTTGTCTTAATACTGTTTCTGTTACACCAGAAGAGGTAAAGTCTGTTCTGCAAACTCTAAAACTAGGAAAGTCATCAGGACCTGACAATATCAATAATAGGATTCTTAAAGAACTGGCAATTCCTCTTTCGAAACCATTATCTGATCTCTTTAACTGCTCTTTAATTAATCGACAATGTCCCGACGTATGGAAGGAGGCTAATGTGTCACCACTATATAAAAAAGATGATCCTTCTTTAGTTTCTAATTATAGACCAATATCTCTTTTAAATACGATAGGCAAGGTTATGGAAAAAATAATACACAAGCATATTTTTAATTTTTTCAATGAAAATAATGTAATTTCATGCTTACAGTCTGGTTTTGTTTCGGGTGATTCAACGGTTAATCAGCTTGTAGACATTTATAATACGTTTTGTAAAGCACTGGACGAGGGTAAGGAGGTAAGGGCAGTATTCTGTGATATTAGTAAAGCCTTTGATCGCGTATGGCATAAAGGCCTTTTGTTTAAATTAAGAAAAGCTGGAATTAATGGGAAATTATTAGACTGGTTATCAAACTATCTTACAAATCGAAAACAAAGGGTTGTTATACCAGGTGCCGTTTCTAAATGGGCATTTATTAAAGCCGGTGTCCCGCAGGGATCTATTCTTGGCCCTCTTTTATTTCTTTTATATATAAATGACATTGTGATAGATATACATGCTAATATTAGATTGTTTGCGGATGATACAAGTTTGTATATGATAGTCGATAATCCAAATGAAACTGCTAGAATAATGAATGCTGATTTAGAAATTATCAACAAATGGGCAAAAACCTGGTTAGTCAAATTTAATCCATCAAAATCAGAATCACTTTTAATATCTAGAAAAGTTAATAGGGCTGTTCACCCGCCTTTAACAATGAACAGTGAAAATATAAAAGAAGTAGAGCATCATAAACATTTAGGCATATATATATCGCAGGATGGTACATGGCACGAACATATCAATTATATAACTGCAAAGGCCTGGCAAAGAATATATATTATGAGAAAATTAAAATTTTTACTAGATAGGGATTCTCTTCAAATAATATATATATCATTTATTCGTCCTATCCTAGAATATGCTGATATTGTATGGGACAATTGTACTCAATATGAACTTAATGCTTTAGAAAAAATACAGATAGAAGCAGCAAGAATTGTTACTGGTACAACAAAGTTAATTTCTGTGAATTTATTATACCAGGAAATAGGATGGGAACCACTGACACAGAGAAGAACAAAACACAAATTACACATGTTTTACAAAATGTCAAATGATCTTTCTCCAGCTTACCTGACATCTCTTGTTCCGTCGTCATTTGAAAATACAGTTTATAGTCTTCGGGACTCACAAAACATTAGACCCGTATTGACAAGAACACAGTTGTATTACAAGTCATTTATACCGTCGAGTATTAGAGAATGGAATGAACTGCCATTTGAATGTCGTAACAGTGATTCTCTTACAATTTTCAAACATCAGTTAAATAAGAATCTTCCAAATATCCCTAAATATTACTCATATGGACTTAGAAATTTACAAATACAACATACTAGACTGAGAACTGAATGTAGCTCATTAAATCAGCATCTGTTTTCCAAAAATATTATTGATAATCCATTATGCACCTGCGGAGAAGTCGAATCAACAAGACATTTTCTACTTGACTGTTCACACTATGATGAAATTCGTGTTGATATGCTAAATAATATTTCGGCAATTTGTAACCCGAGTCTGAATGTTTTACTTTATGGTGATTGTCAGCTTGATAACCGTTTAAATGAAACAATATTCCGTGAAGTACAAATATTTATTGCTGAAAGCAAACGTTTTGATCGCTGAAACGAAAGATACCTCTCTCTCTCTCTCTCTCTCTCTCTCTCTCTCTCTCTCTTATATTTTAAAGATTTTTCAGTCACGTATATACCATATGTATTCAATACTGAATATAGCAAAACTACATATTACATATATGTAATATATATTTGCTGGTATATATGTTTATATGTTTATGTATATATATGTACATGTATAAATACATATGTATACGTGTACATGTATGTATACATTATATGTATGGAAGTGCATGTACGAATATGTGTATGTAGTGGTATGTTTCAATCTTGTTAAAAGTTACAATTATTTAATAGTGTTCGTAGCAAATACTACATTCTGCATTAATTTAAATTATTCACCATAACATGTATTTTGTTCAAAATTTATGGGAGACAGATTCATATAAGTCTTTGACTTTTTTCTGAATCCCAGTTGAAATATGTTTATGTTGACATGTATTGTATCTGCATTTATAAATAAAATATGTTTAAACTAAATCACCCTTTATAAAACCTTGCACAGATGTTCCTTGAATGACACTCTACCTATAGTATGTTCTTATGTCCATTTGCTGGTTTGATTAATGGCCACTGAAGATGTTCAAAATGTTAGTTTTAAATTATGAAATCTTTAAATGACGAATCTGATGTTGTTTGAGTGGTTTAGTTGAAACTGGAGACAGGTGTTTAGAGGAACAAATATCGTCATTAAGTATTAAACTGAACATGGTGTGCTCCAGTAAGTAAAAGTAAAAGCTTCGGTATAAAAAATATAAGATCAACTTTTAAAAATTATGTATACTGTATACAATGTATATGTACAAGAAGGGCTGTTGAAAACATTAGGTACAACACCGCCAAAAATTTTAACTCCTAAATTGCAGTTGAAGAAATGATTGGTATTGAGGATCTTTTTGTTTGAACCTACATGTACCTGTACTGGAACACGGTTAACCCTTTCAGTCAAAGCCAGACACTTAATGCAAACAGTGTAGATCCTGATGAGCCGTCTAATCAGGATCTACACTGGTTGCCATTCTGTTTTTTGAAATTTCACTGACACCTTATATACAACAATGGATGTGTCCAAAAGCAAAAGACGAAAGAGTCCACATCAGAAATGCAGGGGTCGGGTAAAAGGGTTAAATATATTGTTGCAGTTTTATGCGAGATAAAAGACATAATAAAAGCACCTCTGTAAAGAACGACAATATTCTCTGCTATTCTCGTGCGTTACAGAAGGGTGATCTGCAATTTATTTTGGGTATCAAATAAAGCAAATATATTATTAAGTCAGTAATGATAAAGGTATTTGCAGTGGGCTAACAAATCAATATAGGAAATGAAATTACGATAAAGTGAAAGGTGTTAAGGTCACTATTAAATATTTGCCGATAAATATTTGCTTTGATTTATGCCAATTTGAGCAGATAGCGTCCAAAACTGGTTTGTAAATTGTTGACTTCGGTTTTATATTGTTCATTCGGCTATTCAAAGATCAGCGCCAAAAATATTTGTAATTATATTACATTTGTATGTTTAAAGTGAATGGGTGCACTTTCAGGGGAGTCAACAAAGAAAAACGTCTTGCCTCCCTTTTGAAAAGTACCTTAGGGTGTGGGTGCATTTTCTTTTTTTTAGGGTCAATGAATAACTGAACAATAAATTGCACTATGGATGTTTGTAAGTTGCAGAAATTTCCCCGTTGACCATCTGACATTGATCAGTGCAATTTCGGACTGAAGAAAGGATATGATAAAACAGTATCTTACAGTGTACAGCTAATAATAGTCAGATATATATATATATATGGTATATTTTTTTTTTCTTTTGATAAATGTTTCGAAATTTTGACAAAACTGTATTTTGCAAGACACTTTAAATAGTTCTCTTCGTAACTGTAATGTAAAATGCTGGACCAAATTATACAGCGAATTCAGCCTAACAGAGGCGTCGAATTTCCCACAAGGTCCGGTCATGTGAAGCAAAAACATCATGTATACTTCCAAGGTCATTCCTTGTAAGAACCAAACGTTTTGGTAATTCTAATAAGCATGCATAAAAGCATATGATACATATATCTGGAGTAAACTCACATTACTAGTGCCTTAAATATTTTTATAATTGTTTCGGTTCCCCTGAAATCCATCTTATTTTCTCTCTTTGTCCTAGATTGATCTTCTCTTCTTCACTTCTTTACTTTAAATTCTATGCTTTTTCATCTTTTCTTTCTATAAATGAACCATCCTTCATGGAACAGATCGCGTATTTTGCATATGTAAGTTCCATTGTGATCATAGAAGAATGTACTTAAATTTATGATTTGTTGGATAACGAATTCATGTAAGTCGCAAGGCTTTTTTCGAATCTCATTTGTATATTGATGTTTACTATTATATGTCGTTCTTCATGTAACTGATGATATGCAAATGAAATATATTTAAATTAAAGGGTCATTCGTTTCTGAAATTGCGAGGTGCGATACCGAGATAGAGTTCCAAATGTTTAGAATTGTTACGGAAACTGCTGCCATCGACCTTAATAAATGAACCTCTAAGTAAGAAAATCTACCTTAAGACGCGTGCGCCCTACAAAGACAGACCAGCCTGCTTAACCGCGCAGTCTGGTCAGAGTCTTCGCTGACTCGTCCTGTGGATTGAAAATTGCTTAATGCCTCCTCACGCGGACAGCGGAGACTATGACTGGACTGTTTCTACGCTAGGCGTAGAAACAGCCAGTCATAGTCTCCGCTGTCCACATGACATAAGGTACAATATCGGACGTTGCGGTTCCAATAATTCAGTGTTTAACCGTACTATAAACTTCAAATCGATGCCAGCACATACTTATGTGAGATTATGCGATTTTGTGGATTACTTCACATGATATTTAAAATTTAATAACGAGATATGACGAATTATTGCCTTACACAGAAGGAATGTACAATTCAGACGAAGAAGACTAGCAGCCAATTTTACTCCGTCAAAATTGTTTTATCACCCATCTGAAAAGGGGTCATTTCTAAAAGGAAAGAATTTACTTCCAGTGGGAGCAAATTCTTTTCTTTTAGAGTAGACCCCTTTTCAGACGGGGCTGAATATTGATCACTGGGAGCAAATTCAGACCCTTTTCCGGATAGGCTGTACGCAAAATGAAGCAGAAAGTCCAAAAAATTGTCCCCTTTGTACAAAATGGTTGAAAACCTGGCAAGTGTATCCACTGCAATTAAACATTTTCAGAGCTTTTCATGTTTCAGATGGGCCATGAAAAGGGCCCTTATGTCCAGCGAAGGCCCAGATCAGCCAAAACATCCACGCAGTATGACCAGGACCTGCTCTGTCCGTCGATACATTCGGCAGTGGCTACTGCTTCCGTACATTACAAAAACACGCCTATTCAAATATATTGAAAATTTTACCACCAAGAAAAGGAAAATTTTCAGATAAAAATTTCAGTTATTTTTCATAATCCTGCTCAAAATATAGATTGTGGGTACTCGTAAGAACCGCCTCGGCGAGGTTCTAACGAGTACCCACAATCTATGTTTTTTTACCAAAATAAGAAAAATAATGTATACCCCTGTAAACCTCAATTTTACTATATAAAATTCGGGTTGAATGGGGTCAAAATTATATAGGCGTGTTTTTGTGATGTAAGCGGTTATTGAAGGCCTCGATCAGATTGAGCAAATGTTCAGTCTATTCTGTACCTTCGTGATCTGCATACGAGAGAAGGGTTCCATTTTCCTGCGTTGTACATACTTGTCCTCGTCTTTAGACACGATATGGCAGGTATTGAAGCGTTTTAGATATTGTTTTGCATACACAGAATGCACAATAGATACTCGTAGTCAATGGCACATTTTAAGGGCACTAGACACACGTGATAGATTTTCTTCCATATTTCACAAGGGAGAACATTTTTGTGGCTTCCTGCTTGCTTTCTGCAAATCAAGTACCCTCTGAAAAGGAGTCTACTCTTAAAGGAAAGAATTTGTTCCCAAGAGGAGCAAATTCTTTCCTTTTTGAGAAGACCTCTTTTCAGAAGAAAGACAAAACAATTTTGACAGAGTAGCCTCCCTTGAAAGTGTATCATCAACCCTTAAGCTGTGATATACTAAGATGTATTTTATTCTTACCATAACACGTATGGCAATCTCTCTTGCAGCACATTACAGTCCATTCTGTGCTAGCAAATTACTGGATGGTCAAAGAGCGCAGAAATGTGAATTAAGGGTTGGCAAACTTAAGGGAATAGATTGATACCACGAGCAAAACAAAGAAAGAAAGAAAGAAAGAAAGAAAGAAAGAGAAAGAAAGAAAGATTGATAAGAAAGGAAGCTCATAACAGATTACTTCCAGACTTAGACGAGAAATCTAGCTTCTTCACCCTAAATAGTCTGACATATTCTAAACTACAGTAAAGGTCCACTATTAAGACCACTTGAAAGTAAGACCACCCCGCTATTAAAACCAGCTTTTGCCAGTCCGAAATGGGGTTTTCTTGTAATTCTACATAGCTCCAGATAAGAGGGGGTATCCGCATAATGTTTTTTTTTTATTTCTACACACAAAAAAATGTTGTGGATATTCATTAGAAGCTCCTCGGCGAGGCGCTTCTAATTAGCACTACAACATTTTTTTTTTTTTTTTTTTTTTTTTTTTTTTGTGGAGAAATATGAAAAATACCAGACTGGAGATATGTTCTACATTCAATATCAAGACCATCCCGCCAAAAAAAAAAAAAAAAAAAAAACACTTTTAGGTAGTACCAAAGGTGGTCTTAATAGCTGAAGTTTACTGTATTTACAATATTGGTCTTTGAACAAGTCCATACTGCAACCTGTTGAGGTGTCAAAACTGCTGAATGGGTGGCTACATTGTAACAGTGTGGACTCAATATTGTGGCGTCTAATCAAAGCCTACTTGTCCGAATACATACGGTAAATGTGCTCTACATCAGACAAAAAGAGGTTTCGGGACATGTACGCATGTACGAACGTCGAATTAATAGATAAGCTGGGTCATCGAACAGTGCAGTCTGATGAAGATTTTCCAGTCCGTGGGAATTTTCTATTATGTCTAGCATAGTTCAGTAATGCTCTAATCAGATAGAGCAGAATCGCACGCTTTTGGTCGATTCAGTGGCTGATTTTGGCAATAAAAAAGTGTCGGACTGAAGATGCGTTTTCGGATTTTTTTTTTTTTTTTTTTTTTTTTTATGTATACTCCTTTATCATATGACGTCGCCGTTATTCAGTGGATAACGTCATTTATTTTATTGTTAGCGGTGAAATCAATGTATATCTGGTGAAAATAAAAGTGGTATCAATCACTAGTGAAATGATATCGTATCATTTCACTATTGTGACTGATACGATTTATATTTTCACTCCTCGCTTTGGGCGTCTTCGGTTTTCTTCATTGTTTCAGATGTGGATCTTACCTCCACTTCAGATTTTTGAACACCTCTAACTTCTTTGTTTCTTAACTAAAATATCAAGTGTTGGTATGCATTTTCTTAGTTAGAATGTAAGGAACATTTTGGTATCAAAATTATTTCGATTTGCCGATTTTTTTTTTTTTTTTTTTTTTTTTTTGTCGTCTCTCCAGCATTTCACATGTTAAGCACTGAGCGTCGACGTCATGACGTTCATGTTTTGTTTGGTGACGTTATTTATGACGTCAGAAACGCTCATTGGCGTGTAAACTAAAAAAAATAAAAAGAAAATTTACTCTTTTTTTCAGTGAATACCATAAAAAATTTTTTATCTCGGGTAATGAAAACATTCAAATTTTCATTCGTGCTTCGCACTCGTGAAAATACTGATGTTTTCATTACACTCGATGACAATATTTATGGTATTCACAGCAAAAGAGTAAATATCCTCTATGTCATAAAAATCGTATGACCACACGTTACATAACACTTTGGCGGGAACAAGTAACGTCATGACGACTTCCATGTCAACCATGCATTTTCTGTTCAAACATTGTCAAAATGCGATAAAAACCAAGTTAAAATGGTCATATGATAAACAGAATCTTACACTCGTGGTCATTTCATATGAAATTTATGAAACTCGCAGAAGGCTCGTTGCATAAATTTCACACGAACTGACCACTTGTGTAAGATCCTCTATTTATAAAGAGACAGATGCAGAATAACAGTCTTTCAATCACGTCAAAATGGTATACATCACGAAAACATGCCTATATAATTTTGAACCCCTTAAGCCCCACTTTTATATAGTAAAACTGGGGTTTACCGGGGTATACATTATTTTTCTTATTTTTGCTCAAAACTATAGATTGTGGGTACTCGTTAGAACCGCCTCGGCGAGGCGGTTCTAACGAGTGCCCACAATCTATGTTTTCGCAGAAATATGAAAAATATCAAAGATTTTTATCTGAAATTTTTAAGTTTTGGGAGGTAAAATTTTCTATATATTTGAATAGGCGTGTTTTCGTAATGGAAGATGACGTGGAAGAGCCACTATAACATTACTTAGCCTACTAATAGTACTAATAGTGGCGTAGGCAGAAATGAAATGTTTACATGTACGCATACCCAGGATTTTTTTTTTTTTTTTTTTTGTTTTAAATATCGCTTCCAAAGTAGGGGCTATTCTTAAAGGAAAGACTTCTGCTCTCTCAGGGAGCGAAAAAAATAGTTAAAAAAATCTAATATCGCTTCCAAATTAGGGACTACTCTTAAAGGAAAGAATTTGCTCCCTCAGAGAGCAAAAGAATGGAGCAACTGTTTTCCTTTAAGAGTAGCCCCTACTTTAGAAGGGAGCAAATTCTTTCCTTTAAGAGTAGCCCCTATTTTGGAAGGGAGAAAATTCTTTCCTTTAGGAGTAGGCCCTCAGGGAGCAAATTCTTTCCTTTAAGAGTAGCCGCTTTTTTTATGGAAGGGAGCAAATTCTTTCCTTTAATAGTAGCCTCTACTTTGGAAGCGATTTTTTTTTTTTGATTTAAGAGCAGTCCCTATTGCAAAGACGGGAGCTAATTCTTCCCTTTAAGAGTAGCCTCTATTTAGGAAGTGATTTTTTTTTAATTTAAGGACAACCGCTATTGTAAAGAAGCAAACTGTTTTATTAATTGATGTCTCTATATCGCAAATAAAAAAGTATGTTCTTACGCATTTTACGCATGTTACGCACGTGCGTAATGGGCGTAATGGGCGCTATGACACAAAGAAGAAGAGCAAACAAACCATATTAGAAGGTATTTATGACACAAACTAAAGAAAAGCAAAGAAATCAGCTTTCTAGTGGCAGCTACCCAAGTGGCAGACAATCCACCAAACTAAACAACCATTACCAAAACACGCCTAATCAAATATATTGAGAATTTCGCCACCAAAAACTGAAAGTTTTCAGATAAAAATTCTGATATTTTTTTCGTATTTCTGCTCAAAACATAGATTGTGGGTACTCGTTAGAACCGCCTCGCCGAGGCGGTTCTTAGGAGTACCCACAATCTATGTTTTGAGCAGAAATAAGAGAACTAATGTATACCCCTGTAAACCCCAGTTTTACTATATAAAAGTGGGGTTTAAGGGGGTCAACATTATATAGGCATGTTTTCGTGATGTAAACAACAAACAAGACGAAACATAAAAAAAACTCCCCGCAGCGAGTAAACAACACAGAACCCTGAAAATAAATAACTTAAAATAGGGGAGAGATAAATACGGTATATATTTATATGCTTCAGGTAACTCTTAGAAGTGTATTAGATTCGGATTTTGTTAAGATTTCGTTTCATCGAAAAGAACAAATACAATTGTTAACGTAATGGATTTAATAATTACATCACCTGGACAAGGTTAAGTGGCACTCATCGTTTACTAGTACAATGTACGTCATGTCGGTTTTTAGTTTGTGAATTGCCATTATTAAAGGGTCTTCACAATATATACCGGTAGCGGGGGCGTATATCAGCATGTATAGGCTGATTACAGTCTGTATTGTTCGTCTTGATGAAATTCGGAAAAGAGAAAACGCTATTGAGAATGCGCGGAATCATAGCCTTACCTGGGCATCGTTTGTTTTTTATTCTTTATTTATTTATTTATTTTTGGCATATGTGCTTAGGCTCGCGGCTCACTTTTTGGGTAACTTGCTAGTATGTTGACAGCTCTATTCTAATAATCCTTTAAGAATACAGAAGATAAAGTCTGTGAAAAACAATTCGTTCTCACATATCTTTATTTGGATCATATTTGCGGTTGTTCCAAACTTAACAAAAATAATTTTGACCCCCTTAAACCCCACTTTTATATAATAAAACTGGGGTTTGCAGGGATATACATTATTTTTTCTTATTTCTGCTCAAAAACATAGATTGTGGGTACTCGTTAAAACCGCCTCTGCGAGGCGGTTCTAACGAGTACCCACAATCTATGTTTTGAGCAGAAATATGAAAAATATCAGAATTTTTATCTAAAAACTTTCCGATTTGTGATGGTGGAATTTTCAATATATTTGAATAGGCATGTTTTCGTAATGTCGGTATTTAATACATTTTGCAGTTGCATCCAAAATTACTATCCATTCCACTGAACAGATGATTTGACATTTTCGACAAGGGAGACAACTTTTGTGAATTCCTGTTTGCTTTCCTGCCAAACAATCCCCTTCTGACAAGGGATCTTCTCTTAAAGGAAATGACTATAGCTTCCAATGGAGACAAAACAATTTTGACAAAGTTATTTGCCTTGAACGTGTATCAACTCCTCTTAAATATTTTAGTTTGTGGACTACTTGGATGTTTATAACCTAAAACGATGACTATGCAAAATGGGCAGACGCCCACGATACCGGATTGTTTTTTTTTTTTTTTTTTTTTTTTCTTTATAATATATGGCTGGATGTTTTTGTTGAAATATCAAACTGTCAATACAATAGTTTCTGTTGTGAAGAAATAAGAAAATATTTCAATATGCTTGGTCTTCATGTGTTTAAATTAGACAATGGACATTATTCTCAGTGCATGCTTCACCTTTCCTTTTTCTTGCAGAAAATACGATTAAAAAAAAAAAAAAAAAAAAAAGAAAAGAAAAAGAAACAACGACAACAACATAATAAAACAAAACAAAAGAATTCAAATACGTCTTCGAGCGAATTTCGCTGATTCGGACTGACATACCGGCA
>CAXHKG010000242.1:0-22500 GCA_964016985.1 Anodontia alba
CTGCGAAAAATTGTCATTTTTGGGCATTTCACATTTTTGCATATTTCTCATCCAAATGAGCAATTATTTACATTTCAAGTGTCCTGGGGTCAACTGGTGGTGCTTTTCATCATTTTTAAGGGCTTTCCAGAAAGTCGAAAAAATGGAAGATTTTCATGACCGCGGACCTGCGAAAAATTGTCATTTTTGGGCATTTCACATTTTTGCATATTTCTCATCCAAATGAGCAATTATTTACATTTCAAGTGTCCTGGGGTCAACTGGTGGTGCTTTTCATCATTTTTAAGGGCTTTCCAGAAAGTCGAAAAAATGGAAGATTTTCATGACCGCGGACCTGCGAAAAATTGTCATTTTTGGGCATTTCACATTTTTGCATATTTCTCATCCAAATGAGCAATTATTTACATTTCAAGTGTCCTGGGGTCAACTGGTGGTGCTTTTCATCATTTTTAAGGGCTTTCCAGAAAGTCGAAAAAATGGAAGATTTTCATGACCGCGGACCTGCGAAAAATTGTCATTTTTGGGCATTTCACATTTTTGCATATTTCTCATCCAAATGAGCAATTATTTACATTTCAAGTGTCCTGGGGTCAACTGGTGGTGCTTTTCATCATTTTTAAGGGCTTTCCAGAAAGTCGAAAAAATGGAAGATTTTCATGACCGCGGACCTGCGAAAAATTGTCATTTTTGGGCATTTCACATTTTTGCATATTTCTCATCCAAATGAGCAATTATTTACATTTCAAGTGTCCTGGGGTCAACTGGTGGTGCTTTTCATCATTTTTAAGGGCTTTCCAGAAAGTCGAAAAAATGGAAGATTTTCATGACCGCGGACCTGCGAAAAATTGTCATTTTTGGGCATTTCACATTTTTGCATATTTCTCATCCAAATGAGCAATTATTTACATTTCAAGTGTCCTGGGGTCAACTGGTGGTGCTTTTCATCATTTTTAAGGGCTTTCCAGAAAGTCGAAAAAATGGAAGATTTTCATGACCGCGGACCTGCGAAAAATTGTCATTTTTGGGCATTTCACATTTTTGCATATTTCTCATCCAAATGAGCAATTATTTACATTTCAAGTGTCCTGGGGTCAACTGGTGGTGCTTTTCATCATTTTTAAGGGCTTTCCAGAAAGTCGAAAAAATGGAAGATTTTCATGACCGCGGACCTGCGAAAAATTGTCATTTTTGGGCATTTCACATTTTTGCATATTTCTCATCCAAATGAGCAATTATTTACATTTCAAGTGTCCTGGGGTCAACTGGTGGTGCTTTTCATCATTTTTAAGGGCTTTCCAGAAAGTCGAAAAAATGGAAGATTTTCATGACCGCGGACCTGCGAAAAATTGTCATTTTTGGGCATTTCACATTTTTGCATATTTCTCATCCAAATGAGCAATTATTTACATTTCAAGTGTCCTGGGGTCAACTGGTGGTGCTTTTCATCATTTTTAAGGGCTTTCCAGAAAGTCGAAAAAATGGAAGATTTTCATGACCGCGGACCTGCGAAAAATTGTCATTTTTGGGCATTTCACATTTTTGCATATTTCTCATCCAAATGAGCAATTATTTACATTTCAAGTGTCCTGGGGTCAACTGGTGGTGCTTTTCATCATTTTTAAGGGCTTTCCAGAAAGTCGAAAAAATGGAAGATTTTCATGACCGCGGACCTGCGAAAAATTGTCATTTTTGGGCATTTCACATTTTTGCATATTTCTCATCCAAATGAGCAATTATTTACATTTCAAGTGTCCTGGGGTCAACTGGTGGTGCTTTTCATCATTTTTAAGGGCTTTCCAGAAAGTCGAAAAAATGGAAGATTTTCATGACCGCGGACCTGCGAAAAATTGTCATTTTTGGGCATTTCACATTTTTGCATATTTCTCATCCAAATGAGCAATTATTTACATTTCAAGTGTCCTGGGGTCAACTGGTGGTGCTTTTCATCATTTTTAAGGGCTTTCCAGAAAGTCGAAAAAATGGAAGATTTTCATGACCGCGGACCTGCGAAAAATTGTCATTTTTGGGCATTTCACATTTTTGCATATTTCTCATCCAAATGAGCAATTATTTACATTTCAAGTGTCCTGGGGTCAACTGGTGGTGCTTTTCATCATTTTTAAGGGCTTTCCAGAAAGTCGAAAAAATGGAAGATTTTCATGACCGCGGACCTGCGAAAAATTGTCATTTTTGGGCATTTCACATTTTTGCATATTTCTCATCCAAATGAGCAATTATTTACATTTCAAGTGTCCTGGGGTCAACTGGTGGTGCTTTTCATCATTTTTAAGGGCTTTCCAGAAAGTCGAAAAAATGGAAGATTTTCATGACCGCGGACCTGCGAAAAATTGTCATTTTTGGGCATTTCACATTTTTGCATATTTCTCATCCAAATGAGCAATTATTTACATTTCAAGTGTCCTGGGGTCAACTGGTGGTGCTTTTCATCATTTTTAAGGGCTTTCCAGAAAGTCGAAAAAATGGAAGATTTTCATGACCGCGGACCTGCGAAAAATTGTCATTTTTGGGCATTTCACATTTTTGCATATTTCTCATCCAAATGAGCAATTATTTACATTTCATCATTTTTAATGGTTTCAGTATTTTCATTTTCATCATTTTTAATGGCTTCATTCAATAGATAGGTATTGCATATGTGTATGCTTCGTTTTCCACGTGATACATATGCATACAGTTGTACGCAAGCGTAACACATAAACTGTCATGTTTTACATACATATGCACACTCACAGCTAAATTCTGCCGGATGAGCGACATTGTAGATCCTGATGAGACGCCGCGTGTTGCCGCGTCTGATCTGGGTTTACACTGTATACTTATGCCTGTCCGTCCGAATTCTTAGGGTATATATGGTAAACTGCATTGTGCGAATAAATGTTCCGTCTGAAAACATGTGTATCTCTATGGGCAAATATAGTCTATACTACGTCATCTCAACGTCGCTGCAATGTCATGACTGGGACAGTAC
This sequence comes from Anodontia alba, assembly GCA_964016985.1. Taxonomy (NCBI): domain Eukaryota; kingdom Metazoa; phylum Mollusca; class Bivalvia; order Lucinida; family Lucinidae; genus Anodontia; species Anodontia alba. Next base: position 2,990 of record CAXHKG010000242.1, read on the forward strand.
ATGTAGAACTAGTTTAAACCGACATTGTTTAATATCGTATGATATTTATTAAATTTAATATGTTCAATTACTCTAGAGATGTGTCCCGCATATGTTTTAAAAGTTAAGACAAGGAAGGCATTATACTGAAAAAAGAGGCTTGTTCCTGTGTCTCATGCTTACATAGTTAAGTAGCAAGGCTTTATAAACGCCCATTTCAAATGTTTCTGTGCCTATCTTCAGAACACGTTGAAATAATCGATTCGTGTTCATTCACCGAAGTTAAGCAACGTTGATCCAGGTTAGTACTTGGATGGGTGACCGCCACGGAATATCAGTTGCTCTTTATTTTTTTATTTCGTTTTTTTTTTTTTTTTTGTGCTACCATATTTTCCTTAGGTATTGTGATACTTTATCTATTTACCATACTTGGCCTAACATTTCACATAGCCCATTTTACTACTCGTCAATCGTCAATGTGTATAAAATATTGCTGTATGTACAGCAAACAGTGTACACCCTAATCAGACGCCACATTCTGTGACAATTGAGCTGGGTCTACAATGTTTGAAAAGGCCTATCTCTCAATACTTATGGTTATTACGATAATCAAATTAAAGCTATTAAAGTTACCCTTGGAAAACAACACATAAAAAGGATGTTAACCCTTGTCATGCTGAGTGAATTAAGATGCCACGCCCACTTCTGATTCAGATTACTTGATCTAGGTTTCCGATACAAATTCACATACTTAATGTCAGACAGTGCAGATCCAGGTCAATTGACTTCCAGAAGCCAACTGATCTGGATCAACACTAATTGCAAAGGCAGGGTATATTCAGGTTCAGCAGGACAAGGCTTAAGTGGAGTCTAGGTATATATAATTTTCAGCCAATAAAATGCATGTCAAAATGATATTGTATAACAGCATAGTATATTTACTATTCAGTCTCGTTTATCAATTTCACGCATCTATTTCAAACTGATATTTCTCAGCTCCCCAATTAAATCATATACTAAATGGATTAAGTGAAACAAAATTATTATAGGAAGTTATGATCAAACTGTTGTTGAACTAGTTTGTTCAAGCAGGTCTGCCCAAATACAATTAATAACAATCGCGTATTTGTAAATCATTTTCCCGCGCACAAACCCCCATTTTAAACCTTGTCGATTAGACTTAAAGTTAAGGGGGCGGATCCAGGATGATTTCTGAGGGGGGTGAAGGTCAATTTAATCAAATTACCGAACATACTCTATGTATTCGGAAAGACAGACCAGTGCAAATCGTGAAGACCCAGAACTGTAGAACGCGGCGTCTGATCAGGGTCTATACTGTTTGCCACTCATCAATTTTACACATTATGAAAACACGCCTATTCAAATATACTGAAAATTTTACCACCAAAAAATGAATATTTTTAGTTAAAAGATCCTAATATTTTTCATATTTCTGCTCAAAACATAGATTGTTGGTACTCGTTAGAACCGCCTTGGCGAGGCGATTCTAACGAGTACCCACAATCTATGTTTTAAGCAGAAATAAGAAAAATAATGTATACCCCTGTAAACCCTCGTTTTACTACATAAAAGTGGGGTTTAAGGTGGTCAAAATTATATAAGCATGTTTTCGTGATGAACATTCATTGGTAGTAAAATGGACATGGTGAAGAAAAGTATAAAGTAAAGAGTCAGGGGAGTGAATCTATGGGGTAAATTCGGAATCCCAAATCTATCACATTTATCCAAAGCATTACGAAAACACGCCTATTCAAATATACTGAAAATTTTACAACCAAAAAAAATGAAAATTTTCAAATAAAAATTCTGATATTTTTCAAATTTCTGCTCAAAACATAGATTGTGGTACTCGTTAGAACCGCATCGGCGAAGCGGTTCTAACGAGCACCCACAATCTATGGTTTTGAGCAGAGATAAGAAAAATAATGTATACCCCTGTAAACCCCAGTTTTACTATATAAAAGTAGGGTTTAAGGGGTCAACATTATATAGGCATGTTTTCGTGATGGTGTCCCATGAAAATGAAATCTTGATTCAAACAAGAGTTTCACTGAACCTCACCCACCCCCACTCAACCCCCTACCAATTAACTATCGCGCTGAGTGTAGCAATAATATGCATAATATTTTGGGAAAATAACTGTCCTTTTGGCTTTCTGCTTGTAGTGTTTTGATTGTGGTGCCGTTGCTTTAAGTGCGCCCTTCTTTCCCTTTAGTGTCTTGGATGAAGGTGTTAGATAATTGTATCGATGACTGATCATTGCCTTCATTTCTATTTACATAAGAAGAAAGAAAATCGTATCAAAAATATTTTTCTTCGTTTTATTATTATTATTATTTTTTATTTTTATTTTTTATTTTATTTTATTATTATTTTGTAAATAGACGTTTATTATTTTACTTTTATAATAACAAACATCCCAGCTAGCATTCTACGTAAATCTACATCGGGCCGTCATCGGCCCGTCAGCTACCCTGACGGGCCGATGACGGCCCGATATAGAATTACGTAGAATGCTGACTGGGATGTGTTATTTTTAGGGTTCTACTTAGATACGGGAAGTAATCATTTGTACATGTAACGTTCGGTGATAGAAGAATGAGCAAACTGTCCACAAGCATAGTACATGTAGTAAGCGAAAACTACGGTGACAAAATCTCGCAAAGTAAAGCCCAGTACAATTAAAATCAGTGATATTTGCCAACCAAGGCATCGCATGTTGTTCCCGTTTCAGGGTTCTCCGTGTGACAAAGTTGTCGGCAAGCATTTGTTGTTTATAATAAGAAATTTGGCCGTGGCCACTGGCTCCCGACTGTGTTGCGCCGGACAAGAAAGTTGTAATCAGAGGTCTGGTTTGGCCGGACACTATTTTTAGTTTTTGCCGTATGGATGTTTTGTCATATGTTTTTAGTTCGTCTTGATGCATTGTACAATGGACTGGGTGGATAAATGTATTCTATTGTATCTCCAAATTGTTCACCGGGATTTCTTAATAACGACTGCCTTAATTCAGGGTGAGGAGGAAGAAATAAAGTTTTTATAAAATACCTGAACGTAAATTTCTCTCGTAACGCACTCGCTAATATCAGCCATCACTGATATATTTGCAAGCTGCTGTTTGGTGGTTAAGTTTCCCTGTAGTCTTTGTTTACTCAGATTATCTAGTTTTGTCTCAATAACACTCAATGCATCAGTCAACTGCTGGAGTTCAATGTCGTACACTTGAACATTGTAATCAGCGGCAGCAAATAACATACACCAGCTACGACCAATATGGACACACACACACACACAAAAAAAAAAATGGCTTGCGCTTTGCACAAAGTGTGTGCTAAGCATATAGACTAAGCTCTGTTGTGAAAGCTCATACTTGGTTATATTACGTTTAGCAATCGACGGAAAACAGTATTGGACTAGTTCGAGACCTTTCATAAAGTGTTTCCAAAACAATGCGACAGTTTGCTATAAAGATGGTTGAAAGCAACAGTTGGTTCGTAGCAGTTCGTAAGCTGTTCTCCAGTTATGGCCTGTCTGACTTTTGGGATATATTGAATGAACCCTGTCCAAGCCTCGATAGAAGTCCATGGTCGACTGACATGTTAAGCAGCCTCGTCATGAGGTCAAGGTCACAGTCTGATGATGGTTCTCGATGAGAACCGAAACTGTCACAGTAAGTAAATATATGTATCTTTTTTGGCTGGCAACGAGAAAATTATGGAAAAAAATGTGATATTCTATAAGAATGACCTATTCAGTGAATCTTTAGAGTTCTGTTTCTGGACGGGGAATCTACGGGACATTGGGTAATGTGCATTTTAAAAATCCGTTTAAGCAACGGCTATTTTTATATATATAAAAAAATGTCTTTAAAACGGGCGGATTTAGTTCCAGTATAGCACAGATACCCTTACAAAAAGATATTTTGCTAATTTCAAACTACTTCCCATATCTGTTAAGTCTTCAGAAACATTTCGAGCAGGCGTTTGAATGCAGACGGAGAGCTTCAGATAACGCACATCTCACGATACAGACATTTTACGCGAATTGTTTTCCATACTATTTGCCATAAGTACAAGCAACTCAGATCGGAAAAAAACCTTTGTAGTAAGTATATCTGAATTATATTTGAAGGAACTCATGAAGGAGTATCCTTACAAAACCTAAAGTTGGTAAACGAAAAGTCATATTTGTTCTCCCTGTGTTTCGTAACAGCATTAACGTTTTTAACACAATCGCTAATCTTTCCATCACGTAAACGTATCTATATAATGTTGACTCCTTTAAACCCCACTTTTATATAGTAAAATTGGGGTTTACAGGGGTATACACTATTTTTCTTATTTCTGCTCAAAAACATAGATCTATGTTTTAAGCAGAAATATGAAAAAATATCAGAATTTTTATCTGAAAACTTTCAGTTTTTTGGTGGTGAAATTTTAAATATATTTGAATAGGCGTGTTTTCGTAATGAAAGGCAACGCTGTGCTCTTCTTACTGTTCATACCCCGCCGAAGGTTGAGGGATACTCTTTTGACGCTGTCCGTGTGCCCGTCCGTCCGTCCGGATTCATATATCTGTAACCATTAATCATTTCTGATTCATGCTTCAGGAAAATGTTATAGCCATAGTCGTTCAACAAAATTGACTTATTTACTTAGGAGTAATTGGCCTTGACATAGTCTAACTGGGCATTTATAATGTAAAAGCTTATTGTCCGTGCTGAGCCATATCTCTGGTCAGATTTAATTCATATTATGAGTAAAGGACTGTAGTGAATTGTCGATATCCTGATAGTTTGGTCAGAATTGACTAATTTATTTGGGACTTATTGCCCTTGACAGTCTTAATAGGAATACAGTGCAAACACTATTTTTGTCCATCCCGAGCCACGTCTTTGTAACTGTTTAGGGGATTTAATTAATATTTTAAGTGAATAATAATGGTTATGGGTTTTCAATATCCAGATAGTTTCGTTAGATTCGATATATTGCCCTAGCAGTTATTGCTCTTGACATAGCAAAAATTAACGATTTTTATCAGTCTTGAGTAATATCTATGTAACCGTTAATGGGGGATTTAATTCATATTTTGGATAATTGATAATGGCTACAAGATTTTAATAACTTCTTCAGAATTGACTAACTGTCCTAAGAGTTATTAGCCTTGACAGTCAAAATAAGCGATTTTTGTCCATCTCTGTAACCGTTAATTTGAATCAAATTCTGGCTAAATGATAATGGCTTTGAGGTATCAATATCATGATAGTTTCTTTAAAATTGACTGATTCGCCTAGGAGTTATTTCCGTATATATAGTCAAAGTAAACAATTTTATCCTTCCGGATCATTAGACATAGTCAAAACAAGCATTTTTGTACCTCTGGAGGCATATCTCTGTAACCGTTAATAGGTCCTATGTTTGCTAAACGATATTGGCTCTAAGGCTTCAATATCATCAAAATCGACCCATCCGCATAGGAGAGTTATTGCCCTTGATATAGTCAAAATGCGCATTTTTTGTCCTTCCGAAGCCCAACTCTGTTACTGTTAATGAGATTTGATTCATATTTTGGCTAACTGATAATGGTTATGAGATTCCAATACACTGATCAACGGATGTCCTATGAGTGATTGCCCTTGACAGTCAAAATAAGCGATTTTTTTTCATCCAAATTTTGTCTCTTAATGGAAATTGATTCATATTTTGGGAAAATGATATGAGCTATGATGTTTTAATAGCTGAGAATGTCTTCAAAATCGACTTATTGTGCTAAGAGTTATTATTAACTTTGACAGTCAGAATAAGGCGTACAAAAATAGCTGTCTTTCCGCTTACCCGACCGACCCTGTTTCAAACACTCGACCCTTCTATTTTTTTATCTGTAAAAATGCAAAATAAAAAAGTAAACCACCGACACTCAACAAAATACCTGTATTTTCATAAAATTACTGGCCCGACCATGTTCTTTGCTGGCACACAGAGGAATAAAAATCATGAGTTGTATAGGGAACCTCAAAAACTGTGCAAAAGGATCTTGATTAGACTGGCTCCAGTGTCCAGTCACTAAATATTTTTCTCATAATCCTGTTTGATAATCCACTAAGATAAAACCGAAAAATCTAGTGACCAGCCTTTATAGTCATGATATTATTTTGGTTTTATTTTAGTGGATTATAAGAAAAAATATTTTGTCAGTAGAGACTGCAGCCAGTCTAGATCTTGATGTACGCTTGCATTTTCGGATAAGGGGAGAAGGGGAGCTGATTGTTTTAGTGACACTTTAGCTTGATCTATTTATCACGGTCGACTGACTTATATTTATTCTTATTAAGTTTTCAAGTTCTAGCTTGGAACCATTACCAAGCACAGTTTTCCTCCGGGAGTAAAAGTAAAAGAAACAAGGAACAAATAATTACAAAATAAAATGGTACGTTTAAAATAACCTACATACGAACAAAGAACTACAACATGGGAACCTCAACAGAAGAGACAAAAAAAAAAAAAAAAAAAAAAAAAAAAAAAAGAAACAAAAAAAACAACAAAAAAAACAACAAAAACAAAACAAAACAAAAAAACACACAACATTTTATATATTATTTTTGACCATTTTTGCATGGCGTGACGCTTCTAATGAGTACGTACAACATATGTTTTCGTGGAGAAATAAGGAAATATTCACCTGATACCCACTCTGATCAAGACCTTTTGCTTTTGTATAAATATCGTTTTTTTTTTTTTTTTTTTTCCTTTTCCTCTAACTGTTCCAAAGCAATTATCAGATTTGACAGATTATCCATGAGAAAAGGGTTCGGGGACATATCAAGAATAAGCATAAGACCGAAAGCCTATCATTTGCATGGTCCGATTCCCTATTTTTACCTACAATTTCCAGTGAGTGTAGGGATCTGTTTAGACTCCTTGTATACGCAGGCTGATCCAGTCATTCACTGTCCGTTTATGCTCCAAGGACCCATTTTCCCTCGAAGCGGCCCAGACACTAAGTTTTATATATACATGGCTTAACACAACCATATTTACATTAAATATTGGCGCTTCTTAAACACTGTACCATACTTGTCCTAAATTTGAACGCGTCTGTATTGTACGTGTCGATATGTCTAACGACTACCGGACGGGTTCTTAACAGCGAGGACCCTGATAGGACGCAGTGGGGCTGTGGTCTACAATATTATCTCAGGCCTCTTTGCCAGTGTACCAAGGGAGAGTATGGCAATTACAGTTGACTCTCGTTCTCTCGACCTCGTTTATTTCGAATAACCGCTTATCTCGAAGTGAAAATCTTGTCCCTGCCTAAACATGAAAATCTAACAACAGGTGAAAAATATTCTGGAAAAGAGGAGTAATTTCTCCTCTTTTCCACAATATTTTCGCTATACATTTGTATCTCTAACTTCAAGCCCAATTACATATAAATTTGTTAAATGTGGTTGTTCGAATTAGTTTTTCCTCAATATTCTGCAAATCTGATATATCTCGAAGTATTTCAGAGAGTCCCTTGCACTTCGAGATAACGGGAGTCGACTGTACTTCACTTTTATACTGGGCTAGAATTTAACCCTTAAGCACTAAACAAAATCGTAGAAGACAACACCAATTATTTTTTTTTATCTTTTTTCTTTTCATTATTTTTCGAAAAACAAAAACAGATAATAATAATAATAATGATAGTAACACTAATGTTATATAAAATAACAAAATCAGAATATCATCTACTGTACTTGTGATTGGCTCTTTACGGGTTAATACTCCATCCGCAGGTGTTTTTTTTTTTTTTTCATATCGAGTATATTAAATCTCTGCAATGGAATATTTGCATATTCATAAACCAAATAAGTCTCAAGGTGAGAAAACGTACCTTCTGACATGTGCGCCCAACGAAAACTCAAATCAGTCTGTGTATCCGCGCTGTCTGATCAGGGTCTTCAATGTCCGCATGAAGAAACTTGCATCCATGGCTATCCAAAATGCGCGAAGTGAAGATTCTGATCAGACTGCGCGAATGCGCAGGCTGATCTGAATCTTCGCTTCGCGCATATGTCCGAATGTACGTTTTCTGCCGAATATATACCAGATAGATCTTTCTTAATCGGTTTTCGTTTCTGGAATTCTTTCTTCTTTTGTCTATTTTATGGATATAAAGATTGAAAGGGATTGCCTATTATTTTCACGCAACATTATGTAACAGGAGATAATGTTTTATTTTGTGAATAATTAATGTATTTAAACAGTCGGTCACCAAACAATGATTCCAAAAGTAATCCTCGCATTAGTAAACCGTTCCATTACGTCACGTCACAAGTAATGAGCGCGATGTGAGAAAAGTAAAAGGGGTGAATGCAAAAAATAAAAAAATCCAGATCAGCTGGACTGGCTCCGGTCGCAAGTGACTAAATAGTTTTTTCTTATACATGTAATCTTGATTAATAATCCACTAAAATAAAGCCAAAAAATATCATGACTATAAAGGCTGGTCACTAATGACCAGCCTTTTTAGTCATGATATTTTTGTTGTATTTTAGTGGATTATCAAACAGGATTATAAGAAAAATATTTAGTCACTGGAGACTGTAGCCAGTCTCCAAATCAGCCTGCGCAGATACGAGGGTCCTGCAAAAAGTTTTGTCACTGGGTTCGGATTACTTCAGTGCTACGTTTTATCAAACATATTTAAAAAAAAAAAAAACCTTCAAAGTACTCCCCCTTTACTGAAACACATTTTTTGTAACCTTTTTACCGAGTCGAGAAAAGCAGATAAGTAGTCTTCTTTTGGTATCTGTAGGAGACACTGACAAATAGCGCTGTTAAGAAAACTTCTAGACGTATACTTATTTCCAGAAAGCATTTTCTTAACCTTGGAAATAAAAAAGAAGTCACAGGGACTCAGGTCAGGTGAATAAGGTGGATGGTTTAAAACTTTCATCTTTTCAGAAGCCAAAAAAGACTTAACAACCTCACACTATTAGTGACAGAACTTTTTGCAAGCCTATTAGTGACAGAACTTTTTGCAGGAACCTCGTATATAGTTGGTCAGGAAATCTGCTATACTTCAATATGTTCAACATAACCCAATGATTCTATAGAGGGACAGTGAGTTCAACATCACGAAAACATGCCTATATAAATTTGACCCCATTCAACCCCACATATAGTAAAACTGGGGTTTACAGGGGTATACATTAGTTTTCTTATTTTGCTAAATAACATAGATTGCGGGTACTCGAGGCGGTTCTAACGAGTACCCACAATGTATGTTTTGAGCAGAAATATGAAAAATATCGGGGTTTTTATATGAAAATTTTTTGAGTTTTTGGAGGTGATATCTTCTATATATTTAAATAGGCATGTTTTCATAATGAACTGTGCAGATGTGCAGGCTGATCTGGGCCTTCGCTGTCTGCATATGTCCGAAGACACGTTTTCGTATGGCGTGAGCCATTTAACCTTTACTAATTACAGGGCAAATTCAGCAGACGGCAAATTGATTTTTTCCAGGAAAATAGGCTTTGACCTTTCATGCTAATTGTCTCTGACCGGGAGTCTCCAAATGAGTTTGTATAAGGGTCAAATGAAATCTGAAAGGTTGCCTTTGGAAATAAATAACACATTACAGATAAAAAAAAAATGGGAGTCTCGGTTATATTGAGACTCTCCATAAGCAGTAATGGAGTTTGCAAGGCTACTTACGCCCTATAGCAAACTCCATTTTCAAAGATACAACAATGGGCCCAATGATCCCAAAGAAAATGAAAATATAAACTGTACTAGGATGAAGTACGGGGAAGCTGTTGCCTTGGAAATTTAGAAAAAATATTTCAAAATGTTGTCAGCTGATTTTTTTTTACCAAGCATGCCAAGCTTTAAGGTGAATAACAAGTGAAAGAGTATCTTAGTGTATTGTATGTGTACGGACAGCGAATAACCAGATCAGACTGTGCATAAGCGAAGTCCAATCTAGTTCTACGCCGTTTGAAATATAGATTCGACAATGTCTAAATGATTTAGTGTAAATATAACTCTCAGAATCCGATCAAATGGCACGCATGCGCAGGCTGTGTTGAATACATATTCCTTATAAGTTGTAAGGTGCCTTTTATCTCGTCTCAGCACGTGTATTTTAACTTATTTCTTAATAATTGGAAATACGAGGTAATAAGGTACAATTATTTGGCCGCACCGTGCGAAAACGTGCCTTAGGTCACGTGCGGACAAAGAAGGCCCAGATCAGTCTGCGCATCCGCGCAGTCTTATCAGGGCCTTCGCAGTCCGCAAACAGAATCATTAGATACTGTAGTTTTGTCGGTGGGGAGCAAAATACCTGGATGAGACTCCACGCATGTACAGAAAATGTGAATCTGCACATTTTGCGCCTGTTCGAGGACATTTTTTTGCTTAACGAGATCCAGTTGTAATTTGTTTTCAGTCGTCTCAAGAGGATTTTTATCCCACTTCCCGAACCATTTTCTACAGACGTTGGATTATATGGAATATTTTATGATATGTAAGTAACATATACATGTAATCAGTAGTTGTCTCGTTCTTGTCATTATCGAAACATAATAATAGTAATAATAATAATAACAATTATAGTAATAAAATACTACTACTACTAATAAAAATGATAATAATTATAATAACAGTAAAAATGATTATAATGATAATGATAATAAAGTATTATTATAATTATTATTATAAGTATAAAATAATAATAATGATAATAATAATAATGATTATTATTATTATTATTACTATATTATAATAGTTTCAGAACTTATCTCCGTACAAAGGCAAAATCGAATCGTCTTTATTTTTATGATCATTTCGCCCGGATCCATATTTAAAATTAAGAAAATGTATTTAAAAACTTAAGTCAAACTTTCTGTTTTTTTTTTACTGCAATGGACGAGAGGTATATGTGGAATTTCAGCACTGGGCTAAGAGGGGGTATCAGGTTAATATTTTTCTTATTTCTCCATCACGAAAACATGCCTATATAATTTTTACCCCCTTAAACCCCACTTTTATATAGTAAATCTGGGGTTTACAGGGGTATGCATTATTTTTCTTATTTCTGCTCAAAAACATAGATTGTGGGTATTCGTAAGAACCGCCTCGCCGAGGCAGTTCTAATGAGTGCCCAATCTATGTGTTGATCAGAAACATAAAAAATATCATTTTTTTTATCTAAAAACTTGCAGTTTTTTAGTGGTGAAATTTTCAATATATTTGAATAGGCGTGTTTTCGTAATCTCAAAAATCTTTGAGAAACATGTTAATAGCATTCTTAAATAAGCATAAATTGATACATGAATGTCAATCGGCAGGCACAAACATTGTTGCAGCACAGCACTTATTAAATTGATTGACCAATGGCTGGCTACCATTGATAATGGTGGTATGATAGGTACATTGTTCATAGACTTCCGAAAGGCCTACAATAAGATGGACAAATTCACTCCTTACAGAAACAATTTACATAATATAAATTAAACAATACATCCCTAAACTGGTTCAGGTCTTACCTTAGTTGTCGGTTTCAAACTATCAAAAGTAACAGTGGCAGATCAGATTTCTCACAGCTGCTATCGGGCGTTCTCTAGGGCCCAATTCTTGGTCCGACCCTATTTATTTTATTTATAAATGATCTGCCGCTTAATATTTGCAGACCTATATGCTGACGATAGTAATGCTCAAATCTCTGGCAAAACTCAAACCACTGACCTACTGGAGGGTCGATTGTCACAGAGTATAGGCAGGGAATATGGTCCTGAACAGGGTCTAAAGACTGTTTCATTTAACCCTTAACTTCCGTAATTTAAGAAAACTGCACAGAACCAGATCAGACGCCGCGTTCTGTGACGTCTAATCAGGGTATACACTGTTTGCTGATATCCCAGACCAGGCTTGGAAGATAATAGTGGGGTTTAAGGGGGTTAAAATTATAAAAGTATGTTTTCGTGATGATGTGGGTAATATTGAGATCGAGCGGTAGTGTGAAAGATCGTCTTTTGCGACATTTTCAAATCCTGCAAGACCTGGAAAGAATACGCTCTATATATCATTGTTTTATAGAAGGTCGAAAGGACATTCCTAAATTACCCCCATTTGGCCTCTTGACCTGTCGCTGTGATTAACCCTAAGTGGCTGTATCTGCCCACGTCTAGAACAAATTAGCATGGTCCCAAAGATGTTCGAGCCATTGAAGTTCGGTTGTACATTTCTGTAGAACTAATCAGAAAACATGCAACATAGCAGAGACAGCAAACTAATATTTAGACAATATTTTCACAAATTTTACTTTGATATCCAGTTCTCAATAGCATTTTTGGGCCGATTGTTAACCGTTTAGAAAACACGCCTATTAAAATATATTGAAAATTTCACCACCAAAAACTGACAGTTTTCAGACAAAAACTGATATTTCTCATATTTCTGCTGAAAACATAGATTGTGGGTACTAGTTAGAACTCTGACGAACCCACAATCTATGCTTTTGAGAAGGAATAAGAAAAATAATGTATACCCCTGTAAACCCCAGTTTTACAATATAAAAGTGGGGTTAAAGCGGGTCAAAATTATATAGGTATGTTTTCGTGATGATTACAATCTAGCCACAGTATACAAAGCGAAAGTTTTCCTAAGGCAGTTGTCCACGTGATCATCATTGACCAATGAAATTCAACCACGCGGTTGTATAAAATCCAGGTAACGGCTATTTATAGCCGCGCTATTCTTGTCACTGTGACGTCAGAGAGCAGTGTAAAGAGGGTTATCTGTAAAACCTAGACTGGGACATTTGGGACATTGGCAGGTCTCGGCGTCTGATCAGGGTAGGCACTATTTGCTTATATTACAAGAAATTAAAAGTTAAATGAAACTGTCTTAAGTCCCATTTCAAGACCGTTTTCCAGCCTACACTCAGAGACAATCGACCCATCAGTGCTGCCAGTGCCTTGAAAAATCAAAGTAGGAGCAACTCTATCTCAATGGGAATACTAAAATGTAAGGTTAAAGCGAAAGTAGTTCGGATATCAGTTTTTAACCCATTTACGTCGAGTGGAATCTTTTACATTGATCAATTCACACGCTCATATCAATATAAGGATTGTCTGGTTTACTTATATTGTTACCATGATTTATAGTTGTCAGTTTCTGGCGAAAGAATGTGCACAATACTGGTTAACCGCTTAGAGGACTAAGCCTGCCCAGTAAACGTGTGGTTAGGTAAACTGACCGCGCTCGACATGACCCCATTGGGTTGACTGGGCCGTAAAACCTCAACACAAACAAAACCATGATTTATAGAAAGTCCTGTCCTAAATGCAAACAAGTATAGAAATTCGTGTCCTAAATGCCAACAGTGTAGACCCATATCAGACGCCGCTGAACGCGGCGTCTGATCTGGTTCTGGTTCTACACTTTTGTCAATGTCTCTTTTATGGGACGCTAGGTATCATCCTTTAAAACAATATCATTTGTAACTGAGGTTCAGCTAGCGTAATGAAGCTTTGATTTATTTGTTTCACATACATGTAATTTACAAAATATTTGAAAAACATTACACATTTCCTGGTCCTGCTGGTCCCGGAAATGACATGCCTTTGCAAACAGTGAAGATCCCTGTTCTGAATCTGCACAGTTTGTCATTCAGTATGTGAATTTGTATCAAAAACCAGGATCAAGTAATCTGATTGGTTGACAGTGAGAAGTGGGCGCGGCATCTTAATTCATTCAGCGTGGCAGGGGTTACTACTACTACTACTACTACTACTACTACTACTGCTACTACTACTACTACTACTACTACTACTAATAATAATAATAATGTGAGTCTGAAGACTCTGCACATTCATTGTGAAATAAATGTACATGTATCTGTTAATCACGAAAATTCATAAAAAATAAGAATTCGTAGCTAAGTTAACAAACTACCTACAGTCAACTCTCGTTATATCGAATTCCAAGGGACTCTATTAAATACTTCGAGATATCCGTACCTCGACAATTAAGATTTGCAGAATTGAGTCAAAATTATTCGAACAACCACATTTAACAAATATATATGTAATTGGACTCTTGAAGTTAGAGATATTTCTAAAAAAAATATGGTCCTTAGGAGCAATTTCTCCTCTTTTCCACAATATTTTTTTACCTTTTGTTAGATGTTCATGTTTAGGCAGGGACCAGATTTTCACTTCGAGATAAGCGGTTATACGAGATAAGCGAGGTCGAGATAACGAGAGTCAACTGTATTTAGAAAATACTTTCTACAATTAATCGTTAACAATAATAATAATAAAAATAGTAATAATAATAATAACAAACGACTGGACGCATTAGCCACAGATCCTACAGATCCAGGGGTTGCGAGTTCAGAATTGATCATGACATAATTTCCACGGCCATTCTTTCACTTCCGCTGATTCAAGAAGGGCAACTGTCAGTTACTGACGAAGGTATGTGCACAAGTATTAGGTCTAGGCCTGCAAAGGGATAAGTGTGAGTTGGCTAACTGACCGTGCTCGACATGATCCAAATGGGTTGACAGCCGTAAAACCTCAACTAAAATAAATAAACAAATAAAAATACACAATAAATAAATAAATATATATATATATATATATATATATATATATATATATATATATATATATATATATATATATATATATATATATATATATATATATATATATATATATATATATATATATATATATATACCTAGCGGCATCGACTTTATTTCAAGAAACCGCTCGTTGTAGAGTTGAAGAGCTAGTGTACCAATTATGCTTGCTAACCATTACCGAACAGATCCGCGCCGACTACAGCCGAAAAGGATTCAGCGACAAAAAAGTAATACTAGGCTCGCAGAGAAGCTGCCATTCAGAGAAGGACTACCAGATATAACGGTGGAAGATGAGGCCAACCGAGTGACAAAGAAGTTTGTTTCCGATTCCGGTGGTACGAAGGATGATAGACTGGATTATGATAGTAAGTTCAGTAGACAATGGCGCAGCCAGACCCAAATTATTTTTACGTACACACAGGAAAAAGATCTTGGAAGCTATGCCCAGAATCGCTTCCAAAATAGGTGCTTCTCTTAAAGAAAAGAATTTGCTTACAGAAAGAGCAAATTCTTTCCTATAATAGCAACCCCTAAGGTAAAGAAGCAAAATATTGTAATATGTAAATGATGCCACTTCATTATGAATATTTTCCCACGCATGTTACGCACATGAGTAATGTGCGTAATGAGTACTACGCGTACGGTAGACCAGGGCCCAGTTGTTCAAAACTAACGATGTCGTTAGCTAACGAATTGTTAAAATTTATATCGAGTGATACACAAATATGCTGAAATTTTTGCTGAAAAAATGTTAGTAGCTTTTGCAGTGCAAAAGCTACTCACATTTTTTCAGCAAAAAATATCAGAATATTGTAAATTGAATCTGCTAAAACAGTTAACGAAATGACCCTTAACGAGCTCGTTAAGCTAACGACGCTTTGAACAACTTGGGCCCTGACTATTTAGTTTGAGATAACAGTAGTTATCTGCGCGATTTGCCAGTTACCCTTTAGGGGTTCTGCAGACTATAATGAGTCAAGGGGAGGTTGGTTAAATTTAATTTTTGTTGGTGACGTAGCCAGAACGGATTTTTGTACGCACAAACAGGGAAAATCTTGAAACCTATGCATATGATCACTTCCAAGATAGGGGCTACTCATATAGAAAAAAAAATTGCTTGCAGAGGGAGCAAACTCTTCCCTGTGAGAGCAGCCCCTATTAAAGAAAAGCAAAATATTTTTATAATGATGCTACTTTATTTTAAATACAGTCGACTCTCGTTATCTCTAATTCCAAGGGACTCACTTAAACACTTCGAGATATCCGTACCTCGACATATCAGAGTTGAGAGAGTGAGGAAAACAATAAATTGTACAACCACATTTAACAAATTAATATGTAATTTGACTCCTGAAGTTAAAAAAATATTTATAAAATAATGTGAAAAAGAGGAGAAATTGCTTTTCCACATTATTTTTTACCTGTGTCAAAGTTTCATGTTAAAACAGGGACCAGATTTTCACTTCGAGATAAGCGTTAATTCGAAATAAGCGAGTTCGAGATAACGAGGTTCGACTGTAGTTTTCTTACGCATGTTACGCATATGCGTAATGTGATCAATGAGCGTCACGCCTATGTTTTATTATTATTATTATTATCATTTTTTTTGAATACCGTTGAGTATATTGAGAGAGAGGGCGAGAGAGAGAGACAGAGAGAGAGAGAGAGAGAGAGAGACAGAGAGAGAGAGAGAGAGAGAGAGAGGTTCTTGACTCTGTTATAAGACGGAGCTTGGAGTCTGTACTAGCACCAATTATAAACTAGCAATGTTAAGCTTAATGTCATTCGATTTCCTTTCAGGCATCTGCAAATTTCAAATAGGCGTAATTTTGTTTTCTTTCCAAAATCAATTTATGTTTATGTGGAATCTTCTTTCTCAAGTCTTTGGACAAGTCCATTTCCAATATAATGGGCTCTGGATAGTTTTTATTATTATCTGAATTTTAAATCAAAACAGGGTGGACTCTAATCAGACGACATGTTCTGCGGCGTCAGATCTGGATCTCCACTGTTTGTCTATGTCCCATTTATGGGATGCTAGGCTTAAATGGGTTAAGCATCTACATCCAAGTTTTTCTCCTATTAGGAGGATGTACTTTGACGCATAACATGTTTGGTTCAACGGAGCTGGCTGCATTTTAAAAAGATTTTCTTATTTTGTCCAGAAAATTGTCTGGGTTGACACTCAAGAAAATTTGCATGAAATTCAAACCTATTTTTTCTGAGAAAATGAGAAAATAGAATCGATCTATCGTGTGTTAAAATCACCCAGAGAGTTCTTGAGAGACTGGATAAACTTTAGGGCAGGCAACTCCATCAAAATTGATTTTGCTTCCTTCTGAAATGGGTCTACTCTAAAAACAAAGCAAAAAAAAACACTCTCTCTCTTTATATTAGACCCTTTTTCAGAAGGGGATTTATGTTTAGGGAAGCTAATGAGTCACAAAAGTTCTTATTTGTGAAAATGGCGGAAAAAAACTACAGTTGAACATCAATAGCTCGAACGCCGATGGCTAATTTGCCATGGCGAATTCGAACATTTTCTTGTGTCCCTACAAAATTCTTCCTACCTACAACTCAAGAAAAGAAATATTTGAGGAAATTATCTATTTATCATGAAATTGTATGTTGTGTGTACTCATTAGAATCGATTCATTGAGGCTATTAGTACACCCAAAATGCCAATTTTATAGAAGGTCTAAAAGACATATACTATTCCTATTTGTCTCCTAACCTGGCGCTATGATTAACCCTCAGTGACTCGAACTACCCATATCTAGAACAAATTTCCATGGTCCCAAAATGTTCGAGCCATTGAGGTTCGACTGTATATTGTAGCGTGTATCCAGTCCTTGAAGTTAAAATGATACACATTTGAAACTATTTTAGAGAAGATAGCCGAAGAGTCTACTGAAATCGCTGCTCCTCCTGCCGACACGTCTGTACAAATATACATGAACATCTGTAGGAAATACCTGCTCTTGCCGATAAAATCTGTCAAAGATGGACTTAAGAGGAGGCAGCTGACATGCAAATACGTATCCCTGGACAGCAGAGACACAGAAGCAATAGCGGTTGCTTTAACGGTAAGTGGATACAGATTGTTCTGAGTCTACGCTGGTCGAAGATCTTGTATCTTAACCCTTGCCATGCTGAATGAATTAAGAAGCCACGTCCACTTCTACTTTTTAGCCAATCAGATTATTTGATCAATTGTTGCTACAAATTCACATACCTAATGACAAACAGTGCAGATACTGATCAGTTGTCTTTTTCAGAAACCAAATGATCTGGCTCTCCACTGTTTGCAAAATCAGAGCATATCCGG
The DNA here is from genome assembly GCA_964016985.1 of Anodontia alba. Classification (NCBI taxonomy): domain Eukaryota; kingdom Metazoa; phylum Mollusca; class Bivalvia; order Lucinida; family Lucinidae; genus Anodontia; species Anodontia alba. Next base: position 20,964 of record CAXHKG010000242.1, read on the forward strand.
GTTACACAGGACCAGGCTTGAGTAAATTCTGAGAAATATTGACCATGTGAAAGTCCACAGTTAATTGAAGGGCCAGTGTAAAGAATATATCTAAATTTAAAGTTCTTTACGGCAATTGCATTTTGATGTAAATTTGATTAAACGAGGATGAAAAAATTAGAAGGTGATCGAAATTTAAAGATCTCGTTATTTTTTTTTCGGACGCGGCCTTTTTGAAAATTCAATGAGAACTTAGAACGTCAAAAAGCACTTATTAAATATGCAAACCCGAAATAAAAAATATTTATAGCAACATCTAGACATATATTATTGCATAAAAAGCGGTGCCGCACGTTATTAACAGCCGTGCATTAACCGGCGAAAAGCCGTGTATTAATTAACAAGGCAATTCACGCGCTGTTAATGCATGGCTACGCAACTTTCATTATGTCTGTACCGGGGCCACATAATTGCTGCCATCATGAAATGTATACTGCCCGGCCCTGGAACGAGCATAGTCCCTGGAAGTTGCGTTCGCGAGACATCGGTGAAAAGGCGAAACAAAATAGTGCAAGAAATAACGCGAAATGTAGCAAATGTTTTCAGTTTTTATGAAATAATAGCGATCGAACATGGTTTTTCAATGCATTAACATTCGCCAGGTCCCTTGGGAGGTGTTGAAAACCGAGGCCTTCGACCTCGGTTTTGAACACCTCCCACGGAACCTGGCGAATGTTAATGCATGAAAATCCATGTTTGATCCCTATATTGATTTTGCTTGAACGGCGAAGTGTTTTCTTTTAGAGGGGTGATTTTATTGTCGTACTTGCATATACAAGCAAAAGTTATGGGTGTCCAATTTTCCGTCTTCCTGTCTGTCCTTCCATTTGCCAAAGTTTGCGATCCTTCCGCCACCGTTCAAGAAAATTTCTAAATACTGTTTACACCTTCACTCATCTCACCTGGTATATACTTTCTCCCGAACAAGGACTCAGACAATGCGACCTATTTTAACTTTCTAACGATTTTGCCACTTTTTTCCGTAAGTTCTGGTCGACTGAAATACTATCAATAATCTCACATGCTTTCTCCCTGACATGGCCTCAAATTATGATCCTGACCTATATGTCACGTTATTTATTTTCCTTACGTGGATTATTTTTCACTCTCTTAAATTATGGTAGCGACTCTTGTCTTTTTCCATCCATAATGGAGAAACAATCCTCTGAAAAGTTTCAAAGTGCTTTGCCTGTGGTGGAACCCACGCGATGCGAGCTCTGATCAATGTGGCGATTGCACCTATAGCACTACAGCAAATAAATAACAAAATACTTAGCTCCTAAATATCAAGTGTGCTGCAGCGCCAGTTGGCTGTATAAACGCTATTTGAACAATCTTTTTTAGGGTTGTCTCGGTAGCGCAGTTTGTAAAGACGCCGGGCGCTGCAGTGCTAGGCCGAGTCGCCGCATTGATCAGAGTTTGCAATTCCTACCCACATGTAACACGGACTCAAACACTGTGGTATCATTTTGTCATCATGGCCTACATATCATGGTCC
>CAXHKG010000243.1:0-113321 GCA_964016985.1 Anodontia alba
TTTCAGGCTCATAAGAGCCTTGAATATGAAAGTGAAGAAAGCAACAGAAAGATGTCTGAGTTCCAACAGCTCCCGTTTGAAGACAGAACCGACGCTGATGACGACTGGTTCCACTTCTACTACACTCGTGTTCGCCTTAACGAGGGAGAACAGCGCCATCTCTGTTTCCAAAAAAGCATTGATTGCATTACGAAAACACGCCTATTCAAATATATAGAAAATTTAACCTCCAAAAACTGAAAATTTTCAGATAAAAAAACTCTGATATTTTTCATATTGCTGCTCAAAATATAGATTGTGGGTACTTGTTAGAACCGCCTTGGAACTCGTTAGAACCCCTATAAACCCCAGTTTTTCAATATAAAAGTGGGGTTTAAGGGAGTCAAAATTATATAGGCATGTTTTCGTGATGGAACGGGAGCAGGTCTTACAGCAACAACTACAGACAGGAAGTACAAGAATATAAATCAACCCATTAATGCCCAGTTATTGTCAATAGACACTCCCAAAGTACGGGTCAAAAGAGCGTACCATCTATATTAAAAAAGGTGCTGTACTCAGTACGCATAACCGCTCCTTTAACGGTAATGTCACCGAATTCAGTGCAGGCATGATCTAGGTCCACAGTAAAAGAGATGCATGAATGATGCGCTAAGCACAAATGAGTCAATTCATCTTCAATGATCGAAGTACGTCTGGGTGACCTCTGCATCAAGTAAAATACAGAGATAGGAAGCAAAGTGTTAAAGGGAACACTTAACCCTTAAAATGCCAAAAAAAACCTGCATCTGAAAATGTCGTCTGTTTATGTCGTCTGCTAAATATTCTTGCAAACTTTTCAAACATACTTTTTGCATACAGGCAAACAGTATGGACCCTGATCAGACTGCTCCTAGAGGTCCACACTGTTTGCAAAAATGACATAAAATCACAAGCAGATGACAAAGCAGACGACAATTGTTGTGATTGGCAGTTTAAGGGTTAAGAGAAATTGATTCACTTTAAGGGGAGATTATTTTTCATTCCTTTCTAAGGGAAGCAAAATTCTTGTATTTTAGTGAAGATTTCTTTTCGGAAGAGGCTTCTTGGCCATGAAAGCAACGGAAATAGATTTTGAAAGGAAGTTGTCTTCCTCTCTGAATAGAAACGGAAACTCTACCAGGTGTAACGAGCCCCCCCCCCCCCCCCCCCCCCCTTAATGCTGTATCATAAACGCTGCTTCACACATGTCGAACACTCTTAACTCTAGTCCTGCTGAACCCGGATATATCCTGCCTTTGCAAACAGTGTAGATCCAGATCAGTTGGCTTCTTATATGGATCTGCCCTGTTTGTCATTCAGCATGCGTATTTATATGGCAGTGTCTCATAACTCCGTTCAGTCTCATAACTCAGTTCATTTCTTTTCATTCGCGTGCTTTTCACGTGAATCGGCCATTTTGACGTCATCGATAGAGGAATCGGGAAGTTTACATTCTGTGCTCCAGTTGTGAAGACAGAAATATGCCAAAAACAGGTTTTTTTGAATGAAACTTACCTTATCAATGGCATTATCATATGAAATCTAAATATTTCACCAATTAAAATGCAAATTTGAACTGTTTTTACCGTTTAAAAAAAAAAAAAAAAAAAAAAAAAAAAAAAAAAAAAAAATGCAAAGAATATTCAGTCTGACATGTCTGCTAGCGTCCTGATCTTGTCAACAAAGTCACTCCATATACATTTTGATTTTTTTTTTATAATTTTTTTCATTTTTTTTTTTTTTTTTTTTTTTTAGGATGACTGTGTTAAATGATCGTATGAAATTATGTACATAAATAAATACAATAATAATAATAGCAAATGTGATAAAAAAAGTACTATCAAACATCATCATGACCAAGATACTAATACTAGTTATATTTTAAATGCATGAAAAACTGTCCATTGTCCATTCATATTTCCCAGACATTTTGGAACTGGTTTACAGTGTAAAAATATCTGCTGAACCTACTAGAAGTTTTTAATTTTTTTTTATCCCCATTCTGATGCCATCTTTGCATTTTTTTTCAGCAAAATCCAGTAAAAGTCATAAGGAAGAAAAGGTCTACAAAGAAAACTTAGCCAGAACTTACAGTGCTGTGAAACAAGGTAATCAAGCTATCAGGACAGCAGCTCGAACCTTTGGAGTTCCTGTGCAGACATTGCGAAACAGAGTTATTGGTATAGTTGACTCAGATAATGATGCTTGTGGATCCGATCCATTATTGACAAGAGAAGAGGAACTAACATTGGTAGAGCATGTTGGTTCTAGCTGAACTTGGCTATGGCTATACAAATATGTAGCTGGAGATTTAGCTCAGCATCTCGGCAGAAAGCCATCAAGCAAACCATTGAGTAACAACTGGCTGACAGGGTTCTTGAAGCGATGGCATGACAGACTGAGATCACTGAATCCAAGAAGTCTTGAAGCCTTAGGGCCAAGGGTTCCACTCCAGAAATTATAGAAAGCTACTACAATGAACTTGATTATATTCCTGAAGGATAAACCACATCTAATATACAACCTAGATGAAACTGGACTTCAGCCTAATCACACACCTCTAAATGTCATTGCTCCAGCAAACAGTAAACCTCAGTCTATTACTTCTCCTAGATCCACTACAGTAACTCTGCTTAGCTGCATTAATGCTATTGGCAATTTTTTACCACCATTCTTCGTTTTAAGGGAAAAAGGTATAATCCAGATCTGATGAAAGGAGCTAGTACAGGTGGGGTTGGGGTCATGTCAGTCTGGCTGGTCCAACTCTACTATATTTCAACAGTATCTCAAGGACCATTTTCTTCGTTTTAAATAATCAGATCCAGATCCATCACAGCATACTTTAATAGTTTATGATGGCCATGCCTCACATGATTCCTCTTCCCTCATTGACTGGGCCAAAGACCACCAAACAGTGCTGTTTGTACTTCCTCCTCACACATCACATTTACTACAGCCACTGGATGTTGCAGTTTTTGGACCCTTCAAGACATTTTATAATTCTGAATGTAATATTTTCATAAGAAGAGGAACTAACATTGGTAGAGCATGTTGGTTCTAGCTGAACTTGGCTATGGCTATACAAATATGTAGCTGGAGATTTAGCTCAGCATCTCGGCAGAAGGCCATCAAGCAAACCATTGAGTAACAACTGGCTGACAGGGTTCTTGAAGCGATGGCATGACAGACTGAGATCACTGAATCCAAAAAGTCTTGAAGCCTTAGGGCCAAGGGTTCCACTCCAGAAATTATAGAAAGCTACTACAATGAACTTGATTATATTCTTGAGAAATATAACCTGAAGGATAAACCACATCTAATATACAACCTAGATGAAACTGGACTTCAGCCTAATCACACACCTCTAAATGTCATTGCTCCAGCAAACAGTAAACCTCAGTCTATTACTTCTCCTAGATCCACTACAGTCTGGCTGGTCCAACTCTACTATATTTCAACAGTATCTCCAGGACCATTTTCTTGGTTTTAAATAATCAGATCCAGATCCATCACAGCATACTTTAATAGTTTATGATGGCCATGCCTCACATGATTCCTCTTCCCTCATTGACTGGGCCAAAGACCACCAAACAGTGCTGTTTGTACTTCCTTCTCACACATCACATTTACTACAGCCACTAGATGTTGCAGTTTTTGGACCCTTCAAGACATTTTATAATTCTGAATGTAATCTTTTCATAAGAAGGGACATTGGTCAGACAATAAACAGGTTTAATATGTGTGATATTGCATACAAGGCTTATTCAAAAGCTATCCCACCAATATTCAAGCTGCTTTTAGAAAAACGGACATTTATCTATTCAGTAAAACCATTGAGCTACATGTTGTATCCCTCTGAGGGTTTTCGAGACAAAGAGCCTCTGAAGAAAGTTGTTGCCCTAAAACGTGGAAAAAAGGCAGTGGAGAAATTTTTGCACTAGAAGTTTAAAAAGATTGAAAGTGAAAAGGAAAACATAAACCCAAACACACAAAATACAGGAAAAGTATGTGAAAAGTTGAAAAGACCCAGCCCTGGGGGGCCAGGCTATAACTGAAATTGCATATGAAAAGAAAATCAAGGCATATGAAATATCAAGACCAGAAATGAAGCCAAAACAAATAATGAAAATTGAAAAAGTTCAAAAAAAGTTATGCTTAACACCAGTCATCTGAAAACAAATCCCCAAAGAATTTACTGAATCCTTAACTTACTTAAAATTTGTAAAATGGGCAAAGTGTGATGATTGCCATGGATGGGTGCATCTTGAATTTTGCTCAGAAGTGAAATTTGTCCGGAGTAGAGGATCATTCCTCTGCCCTGGGTGTTTTTTTAATTATTATTATTTTCATCCACATTTTGCTTTTTAAATATGTTCTCTTCTTTTTTTGTCATCTTCTTCCAGTTTTTCCTTATTCCTTGAGACTTCAAATTAAGTAAATTTTCATAAAAAATATTTCAAAACATTTTCCACACATTTAACCATATTTCAAAACTACCTAGTGCTGCTCAATGACTTCTGTAAAAAAAATCTTTATATTCCCTGGTCTTGTGTAACTGTATCAGACTTTGGAATATCTCGGCTCTCCAAGTGAACGGAGTTATGGGATATCGATGACCGCAACCCACTTCCAGCTGACCGATATTTAAAAGGTGAGTTTATAAACAAAACAAAATCCAGAATTAAAACATTTTCTGAAATTGTTAATCATATATCTAGCTTTCAGCTGGTCTTGTTTAGTTAAGTACAGATGCGTGACACAACAGCAGGTAGCCAAATAAATTTTAAGGTGAACGGAGTTATGAGAGTCCTGGATATTAGTAATCTGATTGGATGGCAAATAGAAGTGGGCATGGCATCAAAATTTATTCAGCATGACAAGGATTAATAATAAATTTGATACGAAAGTATTCCTGTATGACAACTACGTTAGTCCGACACGGTATTCGTTTGTTTTTCATTCCCTTCCTAAAAGTGCAGAAGTAGACATTCTTTACAGCTACACACATGCAAGCATATGTCCCCAGAACAAGTGGATATTGTAGAGCATATACTCGTATTAATGAAAGGAAGCGCGGAATGAGCAAACTGATCGGAATCTTTGCTGAGCGCAGATGTCAAAAGACACACTTATTCAAGTTACGTTTCAGTGGCAAAACTTATAACACCCTACTTGAACGTGGGCCGAATTTCATCAAAGAAAATAGTTATGGGCAAATATGATTATCGTTTTAGATACGTTGGTTTGTGCATATGATACTTTTAGTCTAAGCTTTAACTTTATCAGTTGTTGTATTCAGTGCTATCATTATTATTTGGGTTATTATCAACAAACAAGGAGTTAAATATACTTTGTCTGCTACCCCTTGATTAAGTCAGCTTTCCCTGTCATAGTCTTGCAACATTAATATTGGTCTGAAAACGGAAATAAACATTGATACGTTTTTATCCGTAAATTTTGCATCAACAATGACAACACAGTCATTTTTCATATTTTTTTTCCAGGTGTCTATTCAGCTTGCTATCCTCACAGAAAACCGTATGAGGGATTTCCTTTAGAGGTCAGTCGACCAACTCTCGAAGCTTGCCCGAGATACAGGTGCTTCTAGGTAATCCAATTAATTAAATATTATTATATAAGCAAAACACATTATTATTCATTTTTAAAACGTTAACTCTTTAATAAATATTTAGGCCAGTGGTCTTCTTCAGTTAAATAGAACAATTTGAAAGGAATTTACATGATTGCGGCCATAAATCCAATCTATGGGAAGTAAACAACGTCGATTCGGATATGACGCAGACGATGTTAAAATGGCACCCTTGAGTCATATCATAGTTATTATTATTACTATGATATTATAGTTATCATTATTACCTAGTCCTACTGTTATTATTATTACCTATTTAGATATGACGTCGCACAAATGGCGTCCTTGAGGCATATCATAGTTATTATTATTAATGAGAAATAATTAATGAGAAATCGAAAACGGCTTTATAATTTTGGCATAATACTGTGTGTATTCATTGTAATTGCAGGACAGACAAGAGCAGTTATTCAAAATTTATTACATTTTCAGTGGTGATTTACTGAAATTTCTCAGTGAATTATAATCAATAATTTACCGAGTGAATTATTTCATTTCATACGTTTTGACGTCATAATTGCTAGGCGACGTTGCTGACGTAGTTGGTAACAACAAAAACAATAGCTGATGTTTCGCGGAAAATTTGATAAAATCATGGACATCAGACGGAAATTTTCACGTCTGGTTGGCGTTTTTGAGGAAAAGCCTGCAACGCAAATATAAAGTATGATTTTCTTGATGATCCAGTTCAACTTTTGTGACATAGTTGACTCTGTATTTCAAGCACAGGATGATTTTTGCATTCAAGTGAAAACAAGATAGCGACTGATTTTCAAAATAAACCACGCCTCCTGAAATTCATGCACTGACTGGAACTATTTTGGTAGGAAATCATAACGGCTGAATGTAAAAATTCAAAGGTAAACATGAATGAAAATATAATAAATAGTTTATTTCTTTGTTTTGATCGATTACGGAGAAATAATTCACGCGTGTTTTAAGGCTTTCGTGTAACTTGTTTTTTTACGCGCAAGCCTTAGAACACTAGCGGATTATTTCTCCGTAATTGATCAAAACAAAGAAATAAGCCCTGATTATGAGGGTCATCAAAATAAATATCAAACTAACCTTTCTTAAATCTTTCAAAAGAATTTTTCCTTGTGTACAATCACGAACTCCACCGACTCTACTTGAAATTTAATTTTGGGTAATGTTGGTTGGTACTTGATGCTCTATCTTTTGTCGGGCCCACCGGAGTCTTACTGTTGGTTTTCTTTTGCTCTAGCATTTCATTTGTTTCGTGCTGTCGTCCTCATCGTTGTTTCATCTCTGTAATTTGTTGATTTTTTGTGTACTCGGAGATGTAGCACTGATGAGTTAGGAAGCCTTCATACGTACAACAAATTATGTGTCTAAACCGCGGTAGAAGTAGGGTCAAGGATTGTGGCCACGTAAAATCGATTTTAGCCCCCACCTTCTACCCCCAGTGAAATACTTTTCACTGACCGTTCCAAGGCGGTTCTCTTGTCATGGTTAATTTTTGTTATAGTTCGTCGTTTGTTTTGGATAGCCATTTTGCCACTGTGGGAAAATATCTGTCCGTTTGGCTTTCTGCTAGTGATATTTCCATTAGGGTCTAGTTATTTCGTGTTTTGTTTCTTTCCCTTTGATGTCTCTGATGGGAGGTGTGGGATAGTTGTATCGATTCCTGATCATTATTGCCTTCCTTTCTATTTAACGACACGTTAACCCTTGTAGGTCATTTTGTGTTGTCTCCCAGAGAGAGGGAGAAAATAGATAGAAGAGATAGTAGAGGGGATAAAAGAGAAGGATAGGGAAGAAAGAGGAACAGGAATGAAAATGAAGAAACAGAAGCAAAAATATCCCCCTCCATCCTTACCTACTACAAGGATAGCAGGCCTTGCCCAAGTGGAAGCCAATATCAGTTGGACGCTCCGGTAACGTAAGATATCCACCTTCGCCACAACCAACCACCCCAAGAAACGAGGTTAAACCCATTCATCTATAGTTCTGAAAATTAGTATTGTGAGTTATTCTTCTTTATTTTCAGAGATATTCTAGATGAGATTCAGACAATCAAGCCCAATGCTGCTGTACATCAACTATACTTGAGAGCTTCAGATATTTACGTTTTTCCATCACAGCCACAGGTAGGATACGTTATTACATTTGAAATGCACAATGCAATGAAAATTACCCAGTGCAATATGCTAACATTGAAGACCCAGTGATCTGGTCGAACCTTCAGTGTTCGTCAATATGTTCTACAATGCTAATTGGTTTTGTGTGTTGAAAACACTGACGCTCATCTGGGCCTATGTAATCCCCATTACTAGTACTGTATATCGATATCGACCTTTTTCTTATACTACGCGTTATCTATTTATCTAGCCTTGTATGACATGGGCCGCAAAATGAAATAAAAAAGCGTACCTTGTAATGTGCGTCCAACATTACAAAAACACGCCTATGCAATTTTATTGAGAATTTTACCACAAAAAAAATGAAAACTTTCAGATGAAAAATTCTGGTAGTTTTCATATTTCTACTCAATAGATTGTGAATACTTGTTAGAACCTCCTCGGTGAGGCGGTTCTAACAAGTATCCACAATCTACGTTTTTGAGCAGAACAAAAAATTAATGTACACCCCTGTAAACCCAAGTTTTACTGTAAAAAGTGGGGTAAAACTATATAGGCGTGTTTTCGTGATACAAAAGTTCTAACCAGCCTAGTATCTCCTCCGTCTGATCATAATATTCGTTGTCCGCATAAAGAAGTTTTGCATCCTTGTCTATAAAAAATGCACCTTCTGAATATTCTAATCAGATTGCGACGTTGCGACTCATATATTTATGTATCAGTAGAAAATGTTTCTCAGACAGATGCCATATACGTTCCTGGCTTCAGTGCATTTTCCATTTAGCATAACTATTTACTTTAGGCTCCTTATACAGATACAATATATGACCATTACATGAAATGAAGTACAATTTTGAAGTACATGCAATTGCACTGTCACATTTTATTCCTTCTACAGTATTTGATTGAGTTGGGGTTTAACGACACGTCAACCCTTATGGATCATTTTGTGTCGTCTCCCAGAAAAAGGGAAAAAAAGAGATAGAATAGATAGTAGAGGAGAAGGAAGAGAGGGAGAGGGAAAAAAGAGGAACAGGAATGAAAGTGAGGAAACAGAGGAAATAAAAATATTCCCCCTCTACCCTTACCTGCTACAAGGGTAGCAGGCCTTGCCCAACTGTAAGCCAATATCAGTTGGACGCCCCGGTGACGTAAGCAACACGACACCTTCGCACCACCCGACCACCCCCACCTTCTACAGTAATCTGTATTTCAAATTTTACTCACAGGTTCAGACAAACTATGCTATTACTAAAATGGGACTTTTTAATTTTGACATAGGTTATTTTTGTCTTTAAGTTTTTTTGTGAACAGTTTTATCAAGTTATGTATCAATTTAAAATACATTTAGCAGTGTTTTGGTTTTCACTTCTGTATTAAGACTTTAGAAAATAAAAAGCATTCTCATTTAACTACCTTATATAACCAACAATACGCAGAAACGCACAACAGCAGGCTTACCGAAATTTGTTTTTGCTGGTAGTCGACAGAATGGCATGTATGTTAACTGTAAGCAAACAGGAAAGGCCATGTTCAGACCGCAAATACGCAGGTCAGGAACTTGCATGTGCGTGAAGGGGACTGGACAAACACTCTGTGAAATGGCTCTTCCTGGACACACTTTCGAGGGAAGCAGTCTGTGAAATGGCTATTCCTAGACATTTCTAACAATTTGTACCCCACTAAAAGAAAGAAAGGCTCCTTTGGGACCAAATTCTGAATTTTTTAAGTAAACAGGTTTCCAGAAGGGACTGGGTGAGTACAGGAAGCCATAAAAGTTGCCCTGTTGTAACAAATAGCCAAAAATCTACCCAGTTTGTCTATTCCTCTTAAATCTGCTTTCCTTTTGTTTTTCAGAAATTTGTGTACTGTCTTGATTGTGACTGTTGTATAATTGAGGGAGTAGAAAATGAATGCATGTATCAATATGCCAATACCATGGGAATGAACTCAAACAACCAACGCCTCTGTAGACATAAATGGTAAGATCTATCTATCTATCTATCTATCTATCTATCAGTGTGTGTGTGTGAACTGGAATGACCTCTAAAACAATGCTCTTGTGGTAAGAACGTTTAAGATCTATCTGTCTATCTATCTATCTTTAATAGTTTGTGTGAATGATTCCTAAAGGAAATAATACCATAACATGCACAATAGGAATTATGGGAAGACGTTTTACGGCCGCTACACGGCACTGAACACCAGCTGCAGTGAAGTAAAGTAAACATCTAAAGCGGCATAACTAACTGACTGTGCATTTTCAAGAAATATTACACATTTTGAAAATTTGAGTACTGTGCAACTTTCTGAAAAGTGCAAGTGAAGTTATCCAAGAAAGAAAATAGTGTGTACAAAATGAAGTGTCTTCGCTGGGCGCACATGTTCGATAATACATTATCTCACATCGTAGCACATATACTATTGACAGATATATATGTAACTATCACATTAAGGAAACCTGATACGGGGTAGTATTTGTAACACTTCCGCCAAGGGAGACAATTTTTTGTGATTTCCTGTTTGCTTTATTGCACACCTTCTGAAAAGGTTTCAGTTATATAAGGAAATGATTTGCCCCATCTGGGAGCAATTTGTTCTCCTTATAGAGAAGATCCCACCCATTTCAGAAGTGGCAAAACAACTTTAGCAGTTATCTCATAATTTCCCATAAAACTAAAGTGAAGTTACTCGGGGAAAACAGAGTCAATATATACACCATTCATCACACATTAAACAGCTTACATCAAAGAAACAAACATATGCAAAATAAACACAGTTTTACTTAGACAACAAAAGGACCAACTTGACAAATACAGACAGAACTTGCAACAGAAGACACACCTTAAAACGGCCACAGTAAATTTTACGTGTCTTTTTTATCTTTGTTTTCAGTGACTTGGCATGTAGAAATGTATATGAAAGCTAATATGAAGTACAAAACAAGAAATGGTCGTGAACTAAAGCTTTCGAAAGGTAAGTAGATGAATTTTTTGATGCTAATAGGAAATAATCACACATGCAAATAACGAAAACCCAAAACATCTTGCGGCGCTCTTCTATAAAAGATTTATTGCTCTCCAAACAGTAGTAAAATAAACGTGTTCAAAGTTCAAGACAATCCAACATGGTAAGGAGCTAAGGTGTCAGAATATTTAATCACAATATCAAAATCGAATTTAATATTTAATCGATAGAATAACCACACTTGAAATATTGTAATACCAAACACATGACATTTTTGTTGACGATTACGCAGTTAATAACACAATATAGTGAAATAAGAAATAGAGTTTTTTTTTTCTGTGCTCACTGATACAATTTGCCCAGTGGCTCGAATTTTTGTGTGAATAAAACGTAATAATACGTGACCCTGTCCCTAAGTTACTTCTAAGATCATTATTATTCAGCTAGTAACTAATATCAAACGACTGTAACAAGCGAAAAATACTCTTCTTGATAAGTTAGTTCGAAAATGTTGCGGTAGAAAAAAACGAGCAACTGAAATATAAATTGTTACACAGGCATGGTCACAATCACGAAGCACAGTTGCAATAAATGATATACAAACGAAGAAAATCTGCAAAAGAGGAACCGTTTTGGAACGGTCAGCAGAACTATTGTGATGTTTAAACTAGTCTTTTCGTAAAACTTGAACCAGTGGGTTGGGGCTTGACGATATGTCTTTGGCTTGGCCCGCCGTGGTTCAACTTTTGGTTTTCATTTACTCTGGCATACAGTAGAATAGACCTTTTCACAATCGTAATTTCCGATAATTGCCGAAGGAAAATTTCCGGAAATGTATCGAGATCGAGGTTGGCGGTGTATTGACTATGCGGAAATGAAAGACACTCGCTAACAACATGTGATAGATTCAGGGTTCTCGGGGACACAGAATTCTCCGTCCCGGAACGCATAAATCCGGGTTCGGATTTCTAAAAATTCCCAAAGCCGTCCGCCGGACGCATATTTTTTCCCGTGGGACTACTACTAATTATGATTGGATTATTTGACTGATGCCCCCAACGTGTTATTCTTAACGTCGGTAGCATCTTACAAGAATAATCCGCCGCGTGTTTTTCACACGTTATCTACTTGCTAAGCAAGGGGTAGTTAAACAGGTGTTGGCAGTTAACACTTCAGCGATCGTTAACTGGTCAAGCAATTAAAACATGCGACTGACACCGTTATGCACCCTTCATTGTGTATTGCCTCTACCGACTGACTGATTCATCGAGATGCACCCGCGGGTGTGACATATATAAAAAGGATAAAAGACATGACGTCTTTTATCATCTGAGGCTGGCATTTTTTTCCCTGTTTTATTTTTAATTGATATTTTTTACCGATTCAAAATTTTCGGATGTCGAATTTTTGTCACTAACTTCAGAGACGCACGCTCACCGTTTTCTGCTGAAAGACGACAAGCACCCAAGCAAAATAGTACCTTATCCGTTTGTGAGATCTGCGCATCAAAACGGTTATTCAAGCTGGCCACTAAAATGGTTTCTAAGTACCACCGAATCTATCTCGTAAACCTTGTGTAGTCTCCTCTTATGGGATGCTCAGATGCACCCCAGACGATGATACAATGAACTGTTCGCGTTTCTAATATGTTATTTTTTTATAGCTCTCACGTGAAAAAAGCGCGTGCTCACAAAGGTAGCGCGTGCTCGTAATGGTAACGTCAGATGACGGCGTGGCGGGGAAACCGTTTTGGGAGAAAAACGAACTATTACCATGTTGGATTGTAGAGCGTTACCTTGTCGGAAATGCATATAAAACAGAAATATTAAAAACAGAACTACGTTACCAAGACTTTCCGCGAATCAAAGCAGTAGATCGAAATGTCAGCGAGTGAAAAACAATTCCCGGATATTTTTTCGTAGCGTATATTGATCACAGCACATGTAAACGTTGAAATGACGTTTTGCGGGAAGCTCAACAGAGGTGGTCATGATCAGAATGTGCGGATATATTTCATATACAATTTTGCCATAACATATAAGAGAGCTTAAATCAGTTTTGATTAAATATGTTTCACTTAAAGTCCATAACAATAAAGACAGCAACGATCTTCTTTGGGTGGGGTACTGAATTTAATTGAAAAGCAATGCAGAGGAGAGTCATGAAGAAGAAATGGGACTGCTTATTACAAGGAAATTTCGACAAAACTTCTATTGTGTACTTAGTCACAGTCTAACGATCCGTCAGTGTTATCTGTGATACACCGCAAGCCTCGTTCTGGATTAACGGGATTATGCGTGGATTAGCGAGAGCGGTAAAACGCGCGATTGTGAAACTGGCCTATTAGCCATGAGTACTGGTCTTTGTTTATTATAGTGATTAATTTGATTTTTATGTTTTAGCTTTGATGCATTGACTGAGTTGGGAGCCTTTATGCGAACCGAATTATTATGTATTTCTGTATTAAGAGTAGCATCTGGACCCAGGGTGAAGTTGGCTAGCTGTAAAAGAGCTTTAAACCCCCCGGTGGTTTACTCGACTGACCGTTCTAAGGCGGTGGTCCCGGTGTTAGTCTTACTCTTTGTTGCTTTGTGGTTTATTCTACGAGGCGATTTGTTTTATGTCTTACCTTGTGTCATTTTGTTATTGTGTTTTTAGTCCGTTTAGCATAGCGATTACCTCGCTTGGGGAAGAGAGAGAGAGCTAATCTTAGTGCTTTTCGTACGTTTGTTCGATTTGTGCTTGTTTGAATTTGTCGGTTTCCTCTTCCTCTTGGTGTCTGGGAAGGGCTGCGGTTTCTGAATGTGGCACTCCCTGGACTTTTCTCTTACCTTTGTTTTTTACTTAATCGAAGTCCCGCCATTAATTCTGATACTGCAACTGTGAGGAAAACATCGAAGAAAGCGTTCGATGCCCTCATCAATTTCTGCTATATAAAATGAACAAGGGGACAACATTACTAAGACGTGCATTTTTATTTCCATCTTTCAAATGACGTAATAAAGGCCAAACTGGTTTCATCTGACAGTAGCTGGGCATTTGGTTAGAAGAGATCTGTATTTAGCGTCAAGAAAAACTGGGGCTTCTTTCCGCTAAAAGTAGCTTCGACGATGGACAACGATAGTTGCAGTCGGCCTCTTCTCTATTAATAAAATGAATTCAAACGTAGTTAAATGGTCAAAACAATCGTTCAGTGATTTATAATACATTTTTATTTAGTTTTAAGGAAAAAATTTCTTGTGGTATCCAAGTCTGTCGATCTGATTGGACTGTGATCTGCTTCATGTTTCCATAGCCACGCGCTTATATGAACAGAATTATACGCAATAATAAAATGAAACGCGGCAAAACAGAATTTTCATGAATAGTATTATACGAAAGTAATAATGAAATGAAACGCGGCAAACAGAATTTTCATCAGCTATATTATACTCAAGTAATCATGAAATAAAAAGCGACAAAAACAAACAAAAAAAACAACAACAACCCCCCTCCCCCCCCCCCCCCCACCACAAAAAAAAAAAAAAAAAAAAAAAAAAAAAAACAAAAAAAAAAAAAAAACAAAGCTTACAGGGACAGAATAATAAGTTATCATGCAAACAGAACTTACATGGACAAAATTATACTTCAGGTATCATGAAATGAACCATGGCAATCAGAAATAACTTTATCAAATGTTATGACATTGACATCACGAAAACATACCTATATAATTTTGACCCCCTTAAACTCCACTTTTATATAGTAAAACTGGGGTTTACAGGGGTATACATCATTTTTCTTATTTCTGCTCAGAAACATAAATTGTGGTACTCGTTAGAACCGCCTCGCCGAGGCGGTTCTAACGGGTACCCACAATATATGTTTTGAGCAGAAATATGAAAAAATATCAGAGTTTTTTATCTGAAAATTTTCAGTTTTTTGGAGGTGAAATTTTCTATATATTTGAATAGGCATGTTTTCGTAATGGGATGTTGTGTTTAATGTCTGTTTCAATTGGTATTTCAATTTCATATAGACCGCGGAGTGGTGGTAATGAAAGGCTGAGTAGAGTGATTCTGCAGTAGCCAAGCATTCTATAAAAGACGGACCCGGACCCTTACTGGATGCAGATGCTGTTTTCTATGTTGCGGATCAGTACATTTGCATCTGATTCTCTGCATTTCTCACTTATAATAAGGAGTCTGTTTTACTTCTTGAGTCACAAAAGAGCAGACAGTTATTGAATGAATTAATGCAATACTTTCTTATGAATATCATAATTCAAGCATAAATGTTTAAATATGATATTCATCAGAAAGTATTTCTTCATTTTCCTTCATTCATAAATGCATTAATGCTTAAAATACTATACTCACCAGAAAGTATTTCATTCATTTTCCTTCATCCATTAATGCTTGAAATATGATATTCATCAGAAAGTATCTTGTTCGTTTTCCGTTAATTATTGATGCATTTATGATTAAAACATGATATTCATCACAGAGTAAAGTATTTTACTTATTCATCCATATAATTCATATTTATAATGCTTGAAACACGATAATCATCAGAATGTATTTCATTCGCTCATTCTGAAATACTTTTTGATTAATACTATACTTAAAGCATTAGTGCTTCATATATGATATTCGCCAGTAAATATTTCATTCATTCATATTGTCCGCTCTTTTGCAATAAAGTGGGAGTGACGTGAGCTAATTTACGTTCGTACATGTGTGCCCAGCAAAGACGTAGGTGAGTGCTGGCCAGTTCAAGTTTTATCTTGAGCACATATCGGAAAGTATATCACGTATCTCACATTTTGCAAATGATTGCAATTATCATGATTACCTGAGTTGATTTCAACAGCATAGCTGATGATCTATTTCATGCTGCTTTCTACTGAATAACTGTTAAAGAAAGCTACTCTTATCATTAAAATTAAGCTACACTTATCATGAAAATAACGAAAATTGACCACTATCGGTATGTATCCGGAAGAGCACGGGCGTAACAAAATACTGAGATAATTATAAAAACGGCGAGGAAGAATTATTTCATATGCCTTATATCTGGTTACAGACGGCGCAGATAATACTTTACGTCATGTTCAATCATATTGATACCGATTTAAATTGGTTTGTTTTAAGTCACTTTATCTATTATGCAGATCAGTATGTCATTAAACCATTTATCCTTTATTTTTTTTCAAATTTCCATTATGCATATGAGCCGCAATGTGAGAAACATAGTCTGGTCAGAATCTTCAAAAGGAAGAAAAGTTTCTTGTGGACAACTTCGTTGGGAGCACATGTAAGAAGGTACGTTGCTCACAGTGCGGCCATATTTATTATATACAAAGTAATGAAATATAGAGAATTATTAATGAAATAAAATGCATATTTCGAAAAAGTTTCTAGTGAAAATATAAAACTTATATTTTCACTCCTCTGAGCAGTGAAAAATATAAGATCTGGAACTACTTTTTTTCTTATTTACATTAATGGTCAAAGGGAAGCATGTTCATTACCTAAATTCATGTCCAATACCTAAAATGTTTCTTGTTTTATTAAATTGAACTAAATACAGTTGATTTTATTGTTCTGATCCCTTAAAAAGACACTTTTAGGCTGAAATATTTCGGGGACTATTTTCTTTCGGAAGTAGGTTTCCCGCTGTTATGCGGTTCTTATATGTCACCGCCAAGGGACAAAACTGCGTGTCAGACTTCCCCTTGCAAATGCAAGATTTGCATCTCTTCTATCGAACGTGATGTATATAATAAAAAGAAAATTCAAATGTTTGGAGTGAATATGATTTTTATTTCATCGAGTGAAGTGAAAAAATGTATATTTCATGAGTGCCGAATGACTTTTATTTCATCTCGTGACGTGAAAAAATATATATTTCATTCGTGCCTTCGGCACTCATGAAATATACATTTTTTCACTTCACTCGATGAAATAAAAGTCATATTCACTCCAAATATTTAAATATCCTCTATATATCCTCCACTGATGTACAAAATAACTGCCCTGTTTGTTATGCCCAGGAGCTGTTTACTACAATGAGTACAACTCAATGCTTAAATCAAAGACAGCCCGATTCGAAATATTCATTAAAATGAGCATCAACGTAAGAAAAGTACCTTCTGATATGTGTTGCATACAAAAAAAAAAACAAATCAACCTGCGCATCCGTGATCTGATCGGTTTTTGCTGTCGCATGAAGAAACTTTGAATTCTTGGCTATCCCAAATGGGCCCATTGAAGCTTCTACTTAGACTTCGCGAATGTGCGGGTTGATCAGAATCTTTGCTCAGCACATTTGTACAAAGGTACGTTTTTTGACGGTGCGGCTAAAATATACATGTATGATGTCTATATATATCTATATAAATAGAATTGTTAGACAGCAAGTAATGAAAGAAAAAGACAATATTAAAACAGTGCAAAATATTTGACGGAATGAACAGTTGACAATAACGCTCTTCATACATCATGTCTTTAATCTTGAAAACAGTGCAAATAAATCGTTTAAAAATGTTTATTTGTCTGAGTAGTTTATATTTGCAAACAAGTTCTGCTATAGTCACGTCCATCAATTTGTAGGACAAACGTCATGCATTTCAGTACTAATATTACATTCATTTATATAAAAAAGTTGTTACCAGTGACGTCATAAATGTGTAACAGTCGTTCATTGAGATTTTACTTAATAATTTATAATTATAAATTGCGATACTCTGGTAATGATACTATCACGAGGAAAAGCCTTCTCGATGCGCCGAAAGAAGAAGATATAATGAGCATACAATGACAAAACAAACGCAACATATCCAAAAAGGTAAAAGAAAAGTCCAAGGAGTGCCACAATCACAAAAATAAAAAAAAGGATTGCCTTTGGAAACAAAGAACACACTAAATCCGCAGCCCTTCTCAGACACCAAGTAGAAGAGGAAAGACAAAACCAAACAAGCGCAAATCGAACAAACGTAAGAAAAGCACCCAAGCAAAGAATCGCAATGCTAAAACATCGACGCACGAACAGAGAAAAACTGCAACAGAGGAACCGCCTTAGAACGACTAGTAGAAGAAAACTACTCGAGGGCTTGAAAAAAGATTTACTTACTCGAAACATCGCACTAAATTCTGATACAGCGCCAAATTACAAAAATAATTTCGGTCGGCGTGGGGTCCTCTACCTCATCAATGAAACATCGCTGTGATAGTGAAACACACATAATCTCAGACCTTATCATAAAACAAAGCGAAATTCTCAATGACGAGCTGAAGCCAGAACACAAGAAGATATAAAGTGTCACAGGAAAAACCACAATCACAGAACATAGTCTACCAATGACCAAGGACGTAAATAATACATTTTATACGTCTTTGCAATGACATAAAGAGGAAGGGCAAACAAACTCAGACATACACAAGCCACAAGCCACAAACCAAAGCAACTATATCCCAACAAGGTGATGGAAATGTTAGACAGGATGAACTAAAACCTAAAAAGGACCATGATGGGCTCGACACTGACATTGCTAGTCAGGTGCCAACCTTGTGAGAAAGGTTGAGGAGGGAGCCATCATTTAGACTGAGGACCGTCGCGCAATTAAAGAGAGAAGCAAACTATCATTGACATGAGGAAAATGAATATACCACGAGAAACACTGGCATAAAAAAGCCCCGGAAATTTCGCAATATTAAGGGGAAATATTTCTTACCTCTTAGAGTTGACCCGTTTTCATCAAGATGGGCTTGAAGTGCAAGAACTCGCAAAATGTAAAAAATGACGGAAAAAACAACAACAACAACAACAAAAAAAAAAACAAAAAAAACTAGTAGGTACATATAAAGGATATTAACTCTTTTGCTGTGATTGCCATAAATATTTTCATCGAGTGTAATGAAAACATCAATATTTTTACGAGTGCGAAATGAATTTTTTTTGGTATTCACTGAAAAAGAGTAAATTTTCTTTTTATTTTATTGTTAATACGGCAATGTGCGCTTCTGTCGTCATAACAAAACATAAGTGTCATGGCGTCGACGTTCAGTGCTTTTCATTACGGAAACACTCAGTATTCAAATATACTGAAAATTTTACCACCGAAAAATCGAAAATTTTCAGACAAAAAATTCAAATATTTTTCATATTTCTGCTCAAAACATAGATTGTGGCGAGGCGGTTCTAACGAGTACCCATAATCTGTTTTTGAGCAGAAATAAGAAAAATAATATATACCCCTGTAAACCCCAGTTTTACTATATAAAAGTGGGGTTTAAGGGGGTCAAAATTATATAGGCATGTTTTCGTGATGAAACATGTGAAGCGCTGGAGAGACAAAAAGGAATAGTTTCCGAAAATTAAAATAATCTTGTTACCAAAATGTTCCTTGCATTCTAACTAAGAAAATGCATACCGACACTTTATAGTTTTGTTCAGAAACAGAGAAGTTAGAGGAGTTAAAACCCGAAGCGGGATCGGCATCTTTTCGGCAAACAATGAAGACAACCGAAGTAATCCAAAACCAGTAGTGAAAATAACATCGACTTGTTATTTTTCACAAGTGAAAATGTCATACTAGTTCTTTCACATGTGTAAATATCATTTTTATTCATTTCGGATATACATTGATTTCACCGCTTGCAATAAAATAAACAGTTTTTTCTAAATCTTATGAGTGATCAACATTTTCCACAGTACTTTCCGCGCAGGTTAAAACTGATCACATCATTTTCAACTGGAAATCTGACAAATACAATCGGCTTACCGGTAACACTTATTTTCTCGAGTTGTTTTTTTTTTTTTTTTTTTTTGTAAATACCAGGCAAATTAAATCTATAAAGGTTGCCATTGGAAACAAAGAAACACATAAAAGAACAAAAATCGGAGTCTCGGAGCTGCATATGCCTCTAGCATCGGCTTAAGCGGAAACAGATTTCCCAGGCTACCAGAGCGGGTTAAATGATCACACAATAAAAATAAAAACTACACCACGTTGAAGTACTGGGAGACGTTTTGTCATACACACTGCACTTACCACCAGCAGAAATAAATCCAAATAAAATATTTAAAAATTGTCCTTGGAAACAAAGAACGCATACACGAACGAAAATCGGAGCAGGTTAAATTTACACTCTTCATATAACAGTTAGCAACGAAGGCGAGGCTTTTGACCAGTTGGGCCATTCAGTATATGAAGCAAGTGAATCCGGAGAATAACAACAGCATTGGACTGGTGATCGATCGATACATGCACCATTGCAAGTTTTTGGTCTGTGGTCTATAGAACCTAGGCCTGAGTACTACATGTGAGCTCTAACGTGCGAAAATGTAGCATTCCATGTTCACCAGCAATGATTTTGATCATCTTGCGCATTTGCGCAGTCTGGTCAGTCTTTGCTAGTCGTAATCGGCCGGAATGTTTGCACTCTGCGAATAGCAATACATGCATGGCTCCTTCGTTTTCCCATCATGGTCCTGTTTGTGGTTTTCTTATATATTTTCTTATATAGATAGCCATTGAGTCACTTGCTTTTTTCATCATAGTGTTCGTGATTATATGTCTTTCACAGTGATTTCGCATTGATGAGTTAAAGTAGCTTAGAGCTGCATCAGAATTAAAAGCGAGATTTTGCACAAGTAAAACATCAGTGAAGATACCTAGGAAATGCCACAATCACGAAGCACAGTCCTCCCGAATCATCAAAGGAAGGAAAAATGAGAAATAAATAAGGACACTACAAACACTACATATGCAGGTGCAGAAAACTGAAACAGCGGAACCACCTTCGAATGTTCAGTAGGAAAACTCCTTTGGCTTAAAGTAGTAGTTACTCGCGCGAAACCTCGCCCTTAATTCTGATACAGTTCCAAATCATTAATATACTTTCGTACTGCACACGGGTCCTCTACCTTATCTGTGAATCATCACAGTGAGTCACATCTAATCAAAACACTGAGATGAAACAGGAGTGCCCATAGGGCCCTTATTCGCTCACCTGAGTGTCATAGTATCTAGTATATTCTAAAAGACTATGGTTTCTCTTCATATGATTATGTATGTTTAAAATTTGTTGAAAATGAATGTTTTCAGATGACAGGCTGGAAGTTTAAGAACTGTGTTATACAGACCTTGGGAGGAATGTGATGGTGCTTGGCACAGGTAAAAGTATGTTGGCTCGTACAGTATTACAGGCCTAGGGGAATGGGTGGCTGGTGCTTTACAGAAGCAAGATCCCATGATGCCTTAGTTTTTTGCTTTTATTTTTAGCTCTGGCGGCCATCTTGTTCAGCAGAGCAGGACAGTTTGGGCAATTTTGGTAGAGGATCACCCAAGGAACATTCTTGTGAAATTATTGAAAATCTGTCAAGCAGTGTCAGAGGAGAAGTCTTTTAAAGCAAAAGTTGCAATTTATGCATGTTAACTTTTATGAAAAATTAGCCCCTCTTATGAAGGCCTGATGAACAGAGGGACAAATGGACAAATGAATAAACAAACAAACAGAGGGAAATTCGGATACTTTGGTTTCATATCTAACACCATACCAAATATTAATTAAATCCATCGTTTTGTTAGAAAAATATAAGCTCTTTTAACATTTTAAAATAAACGTTATGACACAAAAACTCAAAGTGTGTTTCGTAAACCTTAAAGTCATGGGCATTGGTAATGATAATCTATGGCAATTTTCTGATTTCTGCTTCAATACTTAGAATGGGGCCATCCTATATAAGTCTATGTAAAACAAGTGGGCCCCGGGGCCGGGCCATTCTTTACCCCAGGGCTATAATTTGAACAACTTTGGTAGAGGTTCATTCGACGAGGCTACATACCAAATATGAAGGACCTGGGCCTTCCAGCTCTAGACAAGAAGATTTTTAAAGGTTTTCCTTATATAAATTTATGTAAAACATGTGGGGCCCTGGGCGGGACCATGTTTGACCCCAGGGCTATAATTTGAACAATCTTGGCAGAGTCCACTAGACAAAGCTGTGTACCAAATATCAAAGGCCTGGGTCTTATGTTTTTAAACAAGAAGATTTTTTAAAGGTTTTCCCTATATAAAGCCATGTAAAAAGTGGGCCCGACACGTGGCCATGTTTAGCCCAGGGCTATAATTTGAACAATCTTGGCAGATGTCCATTAGATGAAGTTACATATCAAATATCAAAACCTGGGCCTTCTGGTTTCAGTCAAGAAGATTTTTGAAGTTTTTTTCCCCTATGTTAGTCCATGTAAAACATGTTGGCCCCTGAACGGGGCTTTTTTTGGCCAAAGGGCTAAAATTTGAATAATCTTGGTAGAGGTCCACTAGATGAAGCTATATATCAAATATCAAAGGTATGGGCATTCTGGTTTCAGTCAAGAAGATTTTTTAAGGTTTTCCCTATGTTAGTCTCCTGGGCGGGGCCAATTTGGCCCCAGGGCTATAATTTGAACAAACCTGCTAGAGGTCCTCTAGATGAAGCTACATACCAAATATCAAAGACCTGGGCCTTCTGGTTTCAGACAAGAAGATTTGTAAAGGTTTTTCCCTATAGGGGTTTATCTATGTAAAACATGTGGCCTCTAGAGGGGGACCAGTTTTGACCACAAGGCTATAATTTGAATAATCTTGTTAGAGGTTCACTAGACAAAGCTGTGTACCAAATATCAAAGGGCTGACCCTTCTTGTTTCAAACAAGCAGATTTTTCAAGGTTTTCCATATACAAGTCCATGTAAAACATGTGGGCTTCTGGGCGGGTCCATTTTTGGCCCCAGGGCTATAACGATTAATCTTGGCAGAGGTCCACTAGACAAAGCTGTGTATCAAATATGAAAGGCATGGACCTTCTGGTTTCAAACAAGAAAATTTCAAACCTTTTCCCTATAAGGGTCTATGTAAAACATGTGACCCCCCAGGGCGGTGCCACTTTTGACCCAGGGCTATAATTTGAAAAACCTTGGTAGAGGTCCATTAGACAAAGCTGTGTATCAAATATCAAAAACGTCTGCCTTCTGGTTTCAGACGAGAAGATTCTCAAAGTTTTTTTTTTCACTATGAGGGTCTATGCAAAACATGTGGCCCCTAGGGTGGGGCCATTTTTTACCCCAGGGCTATAATTTGAACAACTTTGGTAATGGTCCATTAGATGCCTTCTGGTTTCAGACAAGAGGATTTTAAATGTTTTTCCATTTGAAGATCTATGTAAAACATGTGACCCTAGGGCGGGGCCAATTTTGACCCCAAGGCACTAATTTGAACAATCTTGGTAGAGGTCTGCTAGACAAAGCTGTGTACCAAATATTAAGACCTGGGCCATCTGGTTTCAGAGAAGAAGATTTTGAAAGGTTTTTCCCTATAAGTGTCTATGTAAAACATGTCACCCCTAGCGCGCGGGGCCAATTTCGACGCCAGGGCACCGTTTCACTAAACTTCTTAAGTCTAAGATTTTCGTAAGAATTATCTTACGAATTCGTAAGTCAAAAATTGCGTTTCACTAACGTCAACTTCTTAAGAATTGTCTTTAAGTTAACTTTTTTTTCGTAACTTTAAGATAGAGGGTAGGCAGTCGTAACTCCTAAGAATTTTCGTAAGTGTCATGGCTGTCATCATATTGTTTCAAAACAGAGAAATTCGTCGTCGCCGGATTTTTAGGGAGCGGATTAATCCTCTGTTGTATATGAATGACCAAGAAGTAGAAGAACGCTATAGGATACCAAGAGCCGGCATAGAGGAGTTGATTCAAATGATTGAAGATGATATCTCTCCAGTATGTACAAGAAGTCACGCTCTTGACGCAACCACAAAAGTTAGTATACCAAAAACATTTTATTTGTTACTCGTTTGGTCTTTGGGAAGCAATTTATACCTGTGTACCGTAGGCGCATATACTGTAGCTACGCTCAATACTTCCGGTGTTACGAGTGTGCAGTTTTCTGCACCGATTCGATACAATGATATTCTCGGACGGAATAATGTTGATTAACACGGATATTTGTGTCATGCAGCACTGAAAAATATTGTATATATAGTGTGCAAATCAATGCATTAGATGTTCTTTCAAGCAATGGATGTTCTACCACGTCTTCGTATTGCCCTCTATTATCGAAAAGTGGGTGGGGCCTACTTTTGTCAATATGAAGTTGTCTTTGACGGGCATATCAATGCTCAACAGCACCAGTCCTTGACAAGTTATCCACATTGTATGGTAACCTGTCTGTACTTGCCGTCATTGTGTTTGGCATGTTAGCTCAGTAGTTAGTGCACCTAATGCTAGACCCCCACCCCATTTATCCCCCCACTCTCTCCATGATTTATCCCATGACATGCTCCATTGCCATTTGCATCATAAGCATGGATGAATGTAACGGTGCACAGTCCTCGGATGTGCTTAAAGGACAGGGCCCAGTTGTTCAAAGCTAACGATGTCGTTAGTTAACGATTCGTTAAAATTTACATCGAGTGATACGCAAATATGCTGAAATTTTTTGCTGAAACAATGTGAGTAGCTTTTGCAGTGCAAAAGCTACTCACATTTTTTAGCAAAAAATATCAGAATATTGTATATTGAATCTGCTAAAACCGTTAAGGAAATGACCCTTAACGAGCTCGTTAAGCTAACGACGCTTTGAACAACTGGGCCCAGATCGTTAACTGGAATCCTTCTGTGCAGGTTAATGATGGACCCTTACCGTAGTTATATGAATAGTGTGTAGGCTTTCATCCTGTAAATATGGAGTGTATATAATATAGACCGTTTGATGTCCTGCATGGAGGTCAGATGTATTGAAATAAATTTTAGAAAGAAAAGGAAATGAATCACATCTCCAGATAAGGCGCTTTTCCATCCAAAAAGTACAGATATTTTTTTCTTATTTATGCATGAAAGCATATGCTGTTGGTACTCATTATAAGCAGATCACTGAGGCGCTTCTAATGAGTATCCTCAGCATAAGTTTTCATGCAGTAATCTGAAAAATGACATATGGATGCCCTTTGTTTTTGGGGCTATGTGAATGTAAAGTTTTAAAGAAAGATGTTTGAAATGAAGATCAATAGCTTAACCTAAGAACAAAAATAACAAAATAATAATGACCAGTATAATAATATTTATTTTTTCGGAAATGTGATGTACAGCTCAATCACTGTTATATTACGAAATACTTTTAATAAATAATAATATTATATAGTAATTAAACCATATTATGCAATAAAATATGACCAATATAGGAATATTTACATATGTATTTTTCTAAAGTATGATGTACAGGCCGATTACTAATATAATCATTTCTGAAAATAAAACATAATGTTATTAATACCATTTTTTTTTCATGTAATTTGTAAAGTCTGCAGTTCTCTAATACATGTATATATATACAGGGATATTTCTGGCTGACAGACATCATGGGCCTTTTGAAGGAAATTCTTTTAAAAATTAGGTATACAACATTTCCCTATACCTTTACATTAAAGAGTTTCAAGAAGTAGGGGCCTTTTGGAAAAATCATGGGCCTTTTAGCTCAGAGCCCCTTCCAGAAATATCCCTATATATATATATATATATATATATATATATATATATATATATATATATATATATATATATATATATATTAAGTTTATATCTTGATGCAGATCATATGATGCCACAGGTGAGGTAATACATGGCCCATCTCTGCAGAGATAGACATCATGGGCCTTTTGGAGGAAATACTTGTAAAAATTAGGTATACAACAACTCTTCCCATAACTTTTACATTATAAAAAGGCCCATAGTTTCAAGAAGCAGGGGCCTTTTGGAAAAATTATGGGCCTTTTAATACAGGACCCCTTCCAGAAATATCCCTGTCTCTGTGGCTGTGATACTCATTTAATGCTGAACTCAAAGAAGCACAAGATGTGTACTGCTCATAAATATTAAAGTACAAACATTAAGCAGTTTTTGTGTTCAAATTAGTAGTGAATGTGAATTTTCATCTTCATAAAACAATACATTTAGCGTTAATTATATAGAAAGTATGAAAATTCTTACCAATTGAGAGTCTAACGGAGTCAGTCTCATGACCTCTGGCAATCTGTTGGATTTCTACCAATTTTTTAAAATGAGCATGTTTCACTGTCCCATTTTCTTAGTACTGAAAGTTTTTGTTGGTATCATGTTTGTCTGTGTTTAATGTGAATATACAGGAATGGCTGGGTGTTGGATACATATATAACAGTGACAGTCAGTCCTTGTCGTACAATGGTAGTACTGTCCATGTAGCAGTGGAAAAATGTTAGTTCGAGTCTGACCAAGGACCAGGGACCAAGGACCAAATATCCATACTGTTAATGAAGTACTACAACCCTGTCAATTCCTCATCCTGCATAACCTGCAAGGAAAATGTAACAATGGACACTATCAAATACGGAGTAGCACTCTTAAGAAAACTCAAAGATGGACGTGCTAAGTACCTACATGTAATGAAATGACTTAATCGTGTTCTATGATATGTTTGTACATGTATTGTTGCATTTCAATATTTATGAATAGGGCATATGTAATGCCTGAACTGAAAACAGTTCTACAACTTTGGGCTGATAAATAAAAAAGCATACCGTGGTGTGTGTGGGGGGCGCGAGGGGGGGGGGGGGGAGTCGGTGGGGGAGGGGGATGGTAGTGGGCACTATGTTTACATACATTATATCACAGAAGTGGTCATCACATATTATGGTTTCCATAAATATATTCAGAAATGACCACTATTTTGAGATTTTTCTTTTGTATATGTCCATTTTTCTCATATCATCTGTCATTAATTATGCTGGAGCTTCTGCGTGAAAGAATAAATTGCATACGGCCCCTTAATGTTTTAATGTAATACAATGATAATCCATCTGACATTTTGAAATATTTTTCTTATTTTTCCCAGAAAACAGGATTTTACATTTATGCAAACTGTCTCATCAGGAAATAATTTGCATGAACTTTTAAATCCTGTTTTCTGGGATAAATAAGAAAAATATCATCAATTTGTCGTCTGCTGAAAAGCCCAGAGAGTGGTAAAGGTTAAATGTTTCATCATGAGTTACACTATTTGTCAATCTATTGAATATTGTGACTAAACAACAAATTTACAACAATGGACACTATCAAATACGGAGTAGCACTCTTAAGAAACTCTAAGATGAACGTGCTAAGCCATTTCCATTACTTCACTGTTCCCTAAAACTGGTAGTAAAAAACATTCAGTCTCCCACGTATGTTTCATCAGTCATCTCATCTTGAAAGGACCATAAAACAAACAAAATAAATAAACGAAATAGGACTACTAACATGTAAACATTCGGTCTCACATAGAGTCTTTGAAACATTGCTATTAGCAGTACCTTTTGTTGATTGCAGATGCCTTCACAAATCTAGTGGAGTGATCCATTTACCCCTGTCAAGTGTTGCAAAATAACTGTGCTATGTATGAAGTTACATAACAAATGCATGGACATGGGGATACCAATTCCAGACGTAACCGACGCTGACAGAGGAGATTTTGACGTTACAATCAATGAACAAATCAACAATAGTGCTACTCAGATCAGACAAACTCTGATTAATAACTTTTAGTCAATTTATATCGATTTAACAAATATCAAGTCCATGTAATGGACATCCCTGTATACCAAACAGTATAATAACAGAGAAAAGGATATCAGACATTAATATAGGATATAAGATATCTGATATACTAATTCAGAGAAATCTATATAAGATCTTATATCGTACTTAAGATATCTGATAGTATATAAGATATTTATTTTGCAAAATGAATAGTAAAAGGGCTTGCAAGCAAGCCATTTTCCTATTTATTTTATAAATCATACATCGTATTTGATATATCATATATCTTATATAATATATAAAATATCTGATGTGTTATATAAGATATAGAAATAAGATACCCTATGTGTAAATTTATATATCTTATATGCTTTATGCGATATCTTTTATGCTGTATAAGATATCTAAATTAACATATATCTTATATGCTTTATAAGACTGATACATAAGGTATATCGTATACAAGATACCTTAATTATGAAAGAAGATATCTTATTTTTTCAAATCAATTAAGATATCTCTTATAGTATATCAGCTATCCTATTAGTATATCGGCTATCTATAGTAATATATAAAATATCTTATTTAACAAATAAGATATCTTGTAGGGTAAATAAGATATATGTGGAATTAAACAAGATAAGTAATATATTATATCAGATAACTTATGTAGGATATAAAATACATGTATATAATACAGGATATAAGATATCTGATATTCAGATATTTGATATTCTATATGTTCAATATTATAGATTTAGTCAAGTTTAAACACTGGTGAAACAGACATGTCAGGTAGGAATGGTACTTGTTTCAGACAAAGAAGAATGTCTCCTAGCAGTTTATTTGTTCTTTCTGCCTGTTCCCATCTTTGTTGGCCTTGACTTTTGAGCAAAGAAAGTTGTTTCCAACAGTTCTTTCTGCACCTTCATTTTTTTCTCTTCCTATTTCCAATATTGACTCAAAGGACTCATCTGAAATGAAAGAATAAAGGAACAACTCATGAAGTGTATATATATATATATATATATATATATATGTGTGTGTGTGTATGTGTGTGTGTGTGTTAGAGTTAATCATTAACAGTGCAAATGATTCGTTTACCTGAGGCCTTTCGGATTTCGCCTTATTCATATAATTTCTAATTTAAAAGAAATGATATAAAAAGTCATTTCTTTTAAAACAGAAAACCTCTGAAGAAGGAGAAAGCCGAAAGGCCTCAGGTAAACAAATCATTTTCACTGTTAATGATTAACTCTCACCATATAGTTTAACACCTATCATTTCAGCATCATTTCTGGATTCAGTGTTACCAAAAAAGATTTTTTGTTAGATGCTATGCTCCTCCTCTCAATTTTTATGTTCTTCTGTGTTAGGAGTTACATCGGGACGGACCCAGTGTGAAGTTGGCTGGCCATAAAAGTGCTTTAATCCCGGTGGTTTATACTACTGATATTTCTAAGGTGGTGGTGCTGTTGCTATTCTTACTCTTTGTTGATTTGTGTTTTATTCTACTAGGAGATTTCTTTTGTGTCTTGCGTTAATTTGGTCTTATGTTTTTTCATTCCTTTTAGCATTGCGATTACCTAGCGTCTGGAAGAGAGAGCTAGTCTTGGTGCTTTTCTTACTTTTGTTCGATTTGCGCTTGTTTGGTTCTGTCTGTTTCCTCTTCTCTTGGTGTACGAGAAGGACTGCGATATGTGAATGTGGCACTCACTGGATCCCCCCCCCCCAACCCCGCAAAAAAAAAAAAAAAAAAAAAAAAAAAAAAAATTCCAAATGACAGACCATATTTACTTAAAAAATAAAAAGAAAGACACAAACAATGGAACAAAAGAAAAAAAAACTAAATAAAAACTACATATGATATGTTATAGCAAAGAGACAAGATTATGCAGCGCACTGGACGAATGATAGAGTACCGGACTCATGATTAAAATGTATACTTTGTAATGGAACTGATTAATTCACAACTTTGGTACTATCATATTACGATTATGATTCATCTACACTATATGGCCTGTTGAAAATGAAGCAGCAAAACATTAAACCTACCTGTCTACCACATTATTCCAGGCATCAGCCTTCGCTAACGCACTCACTGAACTTGAAAATTTCCCCTCTAGCATATTTATGTTTTCACTGTACGAAAACACCAGTTGACGAATGTCACTCCTCCCCCAATTTTCTTTCCTTTTGCTCTCTTTTATCTCCATCTCGAAAACACGATACGCCGTCTGCTGTCAATACAGTTACTCTCAATCACGTCCGATGTAGGCGGAAGTTTAGGTTTCTAAGCGATTTTCCTACCTCCGGCGATGAAGAGTAGCTAAGAATTCTTAGCTACGATATTTGTAAATATTGTTCTTACGAATGCTTTAGTGAAACGCACATACGATTTTCGTAAGAAAGTTCTTAAGTCCAAATCTTAAACTTACAAAAATCTTAAATTTAAGACGTTTAGTGAAACGGGGCCCAGGGCTATAATTTGAACAACTTTGGTAATGGTCTATTTGGTGAAGCTACATACTAAATATCAAAGATCTGGGCCTTCTGGTTTCAGACAAGAAGATTTTTAAGGGTCTAAGTAAAACATATGACCCCTAGGGCGGGGCCACTTTTGACCCCAGGGCTATAATTGGAACAACTTTGGTAATGGTCCATTAGGTGAAACTACATACCAAATATCAAAGACCTGTGCCTTCTGGTTTCAGACAAGAAGATTTTTAAAGGTTTTCCCTATGTTAGTCTATGTAAAATATATTGGCCCCTGGGTGGGGTCATTTTTGGCCTAAGGGCTACAATTCGAACACTCTTGGGAGAGGTCTACTAGATAAACCTACATATCAAATATCAAAGATCTGGGCCTTCTGGTTTCAGACAAGAAGAATTTTCCCTATAAGGATCTATGTAAATTATGTCCCCTACGGCGGGGCCAATTTTGACACAGGGCTATAATTTGAACTTTGGTAATGGTCCATTGGGTGAATCTACATACCAAATATCAAAGACCTGGGCCTACTGGTTTCAGACAAGAAGATTTTTAAAGTTGTTTTCCCTATAAGGGTTTATGTAAAACATATGACCCCTAAGGCTTGGCCAAATTTGACCCCAGGGCTATAATTTGAACAACTTTGGTAATGGTTCATTAGGTGAACCTATATATCAAATATCAAAGACCTGAGCCTTCTGGCTGCAGACAAGAAGATTTTCAAAGGTTTTTCCATATAAGAGTCTATGTAAAACATGTGACCCCTAGGGATGGGCCATTTTTTACCCCTGGGCTATAATTAGAACACCTTTTGGAATGGTCCATTAGGTGAAGCTACATACCAAATATCAAAGACCTGGGCCTACTGGATTCTGACAAGAATATTTTTAAAGATTTTTGCTAATTTTCACCTATTTGTTGCCATGGCAACCAGAGTTCTATTTGGATTCCAAATCTTTGAACAACTTCCAGTTAGTATCTCCCAAGGAACATTCTGGTGACGTTTGGTCCAAATTGGCCGAGTGGTTTAGGAGCATATGTCAATTGTTGACAGACGACGGACGCCAGACATATGGCCTCTCAGAATAGCCCACCAAACTCTATGTTTTCAGGTGAGCTAAAAAGGGCTGGCCTTCTTGTTTCATACAAGAAGATTTTTCAAGGTTTTCACTATATGTCCATGTAAAACATGTGGGCCCTGGTCGGTGCTATTTTTGGCCCCAGGGCTATAATTTGAACAACTTTGGTAATGGTCCATTAGATGAAGCTACATATCAAATATCAAAGACCTGGGTCTTCTGGTTTCAGACAAGAAGATTTTTAATGGTTTTCCTAGGCGGGGCCAATTTTATCCCCAGGGCTATAATTTGAACAACTTTAATAGTGGTTCATTAGGTGAAGCTACACACCAAACATCAAAGACCTGGGTCTTCTGGTTTCAGACAAGAAGTTTTAAAGGCTTTTGCTAATTTTCACCTATTTGTTGCCATGGCAACCAGAGTTCTGCTTGGATTCTAAATCTTTGAACAACTTTCAGTTAATACCTCCCAAGGATCATTCTGGTGAAGTTTGATTCAAATTGGCCCAGTGGTTTAGGAGGAGATGTCAATTGTTGACAGACGACGGACAACGTGCCTATCAGAAAAGCTCACCGTATGAGCTCAGGTGAGCTATAAAGGGGATAAGAGGAACACTTCTGAAATCATTTTTAAATTGGCCAAGGAGGAGACGTCGTTTAATGTTTTTTTTTTTTCTTTATTTTTAGCTCTGGCGGCCATTTTGTTCAGCCGAGCGGAACTATTCGTATTATAGCAATTTTGGTAAAGGGCGTTAAGAAGGACACTGCTGTGAAATTTCTTTGAAATCAGGACACTGGCTGCGGAGGCGATGTCTTTTAAAGGTTTTTCTATTTTAGCTCAGGCCACCGTTAAGCCAAGTAGAACTATTTTGGTACTTTTGGTTGATGGCCATTGGAGGAACACTTCTGTGTAAATATTTTGAAATCAGGTCATTGGCCAAGGATGAGATGTCGTTTGAAGATTTTCTATTTTTTTTTTCTTTTTTAACTCTGGTGGCCATTTTGTTCATTGGAGTAGAACCATTGCGGCCATCTTGGATTTACGATCGACACAATTTTAGTTCGTTTCGATACAGAAGTCATCCTGT
This sequence comes from Anodontia alba, assembly GCA_964016985.1. Classification (NCBI taxonomy): domain Eukaryota; kingdom Metazoa; phylum Mollusca; class Bivalvia; order Lucinida; family Lucinidae; genus Anodontia; species Anodontia alba. The sequence goes on from CAXHKG010000243.1 coordinate 31,977, forward strand.
TGCTACACAGCAAGTTTCGGCTCGAAGCGACCAAAGATTAGGGAAGAGATGTCAAAAATTGATTTTCAAGATGGCGGCTCTGGCGGCCATCTTGGATTTTCTATCGGCTCATTCAGCTATGTTGTGTCTACTAGGTGCCCTAATGCTCATCATCAAATTTCGATTCAACTGGATTATAGAGGAGATGTCCAAAATATCAATTCTCAACATTTTCCCGTATAAATGTATAGGGAAGCAAATTTGACATTGCCGTAAAAAGGTCAAACGTCAACATAGGATCATCATTTCAGCAAACAATCGGCATACCGATGGGTATTAACTGTGCTTCGTTACTTGCCGACTTGTTTTGATACTCGTATGAGGCGGAGTTTGTACAAACTCTCCTCCAAGCAGGTAAGAGACACCTCGCACAACAATTCAATTTCACCTATAGATATATAGGTGATGTATTGTCTCTGAAAAACACAAAATTTGCAGAGTATTTAGAATTCATCTATCCACGTGAATTTGAAATAAAGGAAACAACGGAGACTGCAGCCTCCTCCTCATACTTGGATTGTTATCTCTACATTGACAATGGAAAGCTTACTACTAGGCTTTATGACAAACGGGATGACTTCATTTTTCCCATTGTTAACTTTCCATTCCTGAGCAGCAATACCCCTTCTGCACCAGCATACGGCGTTTACGTTTCACAGTTTATCGGTTATGCCAGAGCCTGTTCAAATTATCAGGACTTCATGGAGCGTGCGAAAGTGCTCACTACAAAGTTGTTGAGCCACGGGTATCAAAAACCAAACTAGTAGCAACACTTAAGAAGTTCTATGGGAGATATCATGATCTGGTCAATCCCTATAATGTAGCAGTTTCCAGAATTTTTTCTGTTTTTGCGAATGATGCGCAATAAGTAGACTTCCCAAATCCCGGACATACGCTTCTAACGATATTTCCTTCGATCAGGCGTATGGGCATGGTGGGCGAAGCTTGCTTACCAAGTAATGCTTACTATCCGCGTACGCCTGATTACACCCTTTATTCTGGGGTCATGTCTGTTGGTCTGAACATTCCGATTCGTCATTCGTTTATGGATTTATGTTTGGATTACGGCTTAGGTACCATGACCACAACTACTTTATCAATTTTGATAAATCTCCTATCCCCGATAATTTGTGCAAAGATTAGGCCCAAGGGCTTACTTGGTTCTTGTGAAGGAGATTTTTAAAGTTTTTTACCATATATGGGCATGGCAGCCATCTTGGTCAATGGACCAAAACCATTTTAGCAATCTTTATTCCCCAGCCCCAAGGAGGCTCCATATTAAATTTGAGCTACATTGGCCCAGAGGCTTCAGAGGAGAAGTCGTTTGAAACTATCAACATTTTTTCCTTAAAAATGTATGGGGCCCATACAAATGCATATGGAAGCAAACGACCTCGCCGTAAAAAAGTCAAACTTCAATGTACGGCTATCATTTTAGCAACATTGTTAGACCTCCGGTTCCCGATGATTTGTGCAAAGGTTCAGCCTGAAGGCACACTCTGTTCTGGAGAAGAATAATTATAAAGTTTTTACCTTATATGTTTCATTTCATTGCCAACAATTATGAATTACAGAAACAAAATTAAACTATCAGTTTACTACTATGAGTGGTGTGTGGCATGTCTGCTACTAACCTTTACATCAAACATGTGAACGATTAAGAATATGTATAGCATGAATGAAGTTCAAAATGTCATGGTTCCACATATCTTACAATCTTTCTTTTTTTCTGCTTAATACATACTGCTTTCAATTCATTCCAATAATTGCGCATTGCAAAAACAAAATTACACTTTACTTTTAATACTGTGAGTAGCCCTTACATCGAAATGTTAATGATTAAAAGAATGTCTCACATGCATAAAGCTCAAAATGCCATAGTTCCACATAAATAATGTATTAGAAGTTGAAGTTTTATTCTTGTTATGCTTGAAACCCTCAAGCCTGAATGCCTACGAAAAATTAGTAGAAGTAAGTACATATCAAACAGTATGTTATCAATCTATTAGAAGACTAAAGAAATAAGAATATCCTCGAAGAAAATCCTGCTACACAGGGAGTTGTTAACTTACTACACAGGGGGTTGTTAATATAGCGTCGGTCTGAAAACACTTCTGCAACAAGGTATATCGGAACCCGAATTTTACGGTGACTTAGTATACAGATTTAGAAAAATTGTAGGTAAATCTAACTTTTCGGAGCAATTCAGAAAACTTATTAACCGTTATAAAAGAATTGGCTATAGCCTGGATATTATGCGGCAGACTGCATGCCTAGTTGTCAACCCAATCATTGTTGATGGCTATGCTTCACTCTTTAATTGCACGACGGCGGTTCGGGCCTCAGACTCAATGACGGCCTCTTCGTATAACTTTAACCAGTGAGGTGGGGCTTGACGATATGTCTTTGGCTTGGCCCGCCGTGGTTCAACTATTGGTTTTCATTTACTCTGGCATACAGTAGAATTAGCCATGAGTACTCGTCTGTTTATTATAGTGATTAATTTGATTTTTATGTTTTCGCTCTGATGCATTGACTGAGTTGGGAGCCTTTATGCGAACCGAATTTTTATGTATTTCTGTATTAAGAGTAGCATCGGAACCCAGGGTGAAAATAGCTAGCTGTAAAAGTGCTTTAAACCCCCCGGTGGTTTGCTCTACCGACCGTTCTAAGGCGGTGGTCCCGGTGTTAGTCTTACTCTTTGTTGCTTTGTGGTTTATTCTACGAGGCGATTTGTTGTATGTCTTTCCGTGTGTCATTTTGTTCTTGTGTTTTTCAGTCCTTTTAGTATTGCGATTACCTCGCTTGGGGAAGAGAGAGCTAATCTTAGTGCTTTTCGTACGTTTGTTCGGTTTGTGCTTGTTTTGCTTTGTCGGTTCCCTTTTCCTCTTGGGGTCTGGGAAGGGCTGCGGTTTGTGATTGTGGCACTCCCTGGACTTTTCTGTTACCTTTTTTTTACAGTCACAAAGTGGCCGATTTTCGGGCTTTAGCCGCATCATCTCCATCCCGAGCCTATTTATATGATTTATTTTTATAGCATATTAAATGTAATGACTAAGGAAATGTAGTAATGCTAAAACTAAAATAAAATAATGAGTAGCTTGACAATGAATGGAAAGGGGTGGGAACGGCTGTCTGTCAACCTTATAACAGATTCTTGAATACGCTCCATTAGGCTTTTCTAGGATGGAAAGAGTTGGGAGCCCTACCCACCCACATATTTTTTCAATTTGTTTCTTTTCCTGCGAAGGGGAAGGTTAAAGTTATCTTTTTGTCAACAAAATTCTTATATTTTCAGTAAATAAACGCACATCACCTTGTTATTTCATTTAACCCAAAGTAAAGTATCTAGTTTCTACGTTGACCCGGATCAATCTTGTCTAGAACAGTGACAAAAACCCGAGGAAATTTGAAAACCAGACAAAGATCCGTTCTTCTAAAGTTACAGTTTACAAACCTTCAATATTATTTAACCCCTAAAGAGTCATTGAGAAAAAGATTAATAAAACTGTCAGGAAACCTACTATCCTATTGTTTTTTACTACCACATCATCTGCTCCTTTTTCGTTTAATTTTAGTCTGCTGTGTCAAATCTTTTTTATATTGGTGCTTAACATCTCTCTAGGCCTAAACAGCTTAGGTCATGAAGAGATCAGTTTCATTCGTCTCGGTGTTGTAATTATGTCACTCTGGCCACGAAAATATACGTGTGTTGCAGATTTCCCGACCCTACATATTTTTGGCCCGACCTCAACTGTTTATTGTAAACAAAAAGTATAAATAAAGAAAAAGGTTCTCACTTGTTGTGTTTCTTATGTGATATAAAAGATGTACAAAGAGCAAAGTAGTAACTTCAATGTTTTATTTGTTCATACCTGATAAGTATACAGAAATGACATGCGATTTAGCACATGTACTAAATAAGAAAAAAATAAATAAATAAAAATGAATCCGACCTACTCTACGTTATTGTTATAGGGTGAAACCTGAAACACACGCAATTATGTTTTTGGGCCTTATGTCCGTCCCAGTATATCAAAGTACGAGAAAGCCAGTTTAAAATGCAAATGACTTACATTCCAAAAACGAATTTATTCACAATCAAAAATACTTCCATTCTTAAAAGAAGGTATTTTTCGACTTGTTTTCAGCCACCCATGCAATTTAAGCCCATAACAAACACACAAAAATGTCACGAATTTACGGAAAAGGCATTCATATATTTCGATGTCCTTCCCAGATTTTTACAGTGAAACAGACAGACTCTTAAAATAACTTCACTTTTGATCCAAATCTTGAACCAAGTGTAACACTCCCGCCATTATATTGACCGAAATCACGGAATTTTAAAATCATTCAGAGTTTCAGGAATGTCCGTATAGGCAGCAGATATCCGTTACGTCTACTAGACATATACATGTATTACGAAGAGCACTGTAAGGAGAAGAACACTTATCTTTAATCCAAAGACTACGTTTCGAAGCTTATAATCAGATTATTTCCTGGAGCAAAGGGAAACCTGGTCTGCAGAAATAGTCAGAAATATGCTGCGTATGAAGGGCTTTGGCGTTGTGCGATCAACGACAGAACGATAATGGACCAGGCGACTGTTGTAACAGATGGGACATTCTTCGTGCAAACTGTTTATAAAATCAACGAGCGCCATATATAGATACATATAAATATAGATACATCGTTGAATGATGTGGAAGTGGGAGATGAAAGACGGCCCATAGCATTAATGTTGGTCCAGTGCTGACAACAGTACGGAGACCTGAGAAGGCTCTGATCCAGATATCAAAGTCATTGAGGCTGTGTCGTGGAGTGGAGGGAACTGTTGGATTACCGGAGTTACAACCATGGACATCCATGTTGGGCAACCATACAGACACACGGATGAGGTCCTCAGCATGCCAGGGAGGCGAACAGACGTATGTGGTCGATGCCAAACGATTGGAAGAATTAAATACACATCTATTGCGATCGAGGCGTCTGCACCGGAAGGGGGTGACAATACCATATTGGAGAATGTTGTGAGAAAAATAACCGAGAATGTTGACTGTACAGACGTTCATGATATGTTGCTGAAGACACAGCTAGCAAATAGTGCTAGGGGAAAAGACCCACGCCAGAGGCGCTGGACTCCGGAAATAATCCAGCTGTGCTTAACCTTTATTGCCGATAAGCAAGACTGTATCGTTATTTTTCTGTACATATTTTAATCACACAAACACTGCCAAATATTATCAAATTATTTCGAACAGTATGGGAGTTATGGCCTGCACAAGATTTTGGCTACATGGCAGATAACTACATAACGAAGACAATGAGTTGTCTCTCTTGCACGCGACACGCCTACTGGTCCTCCTCTTCATTCCTACCAAATATTACAAAAATATGTCTAAGGGTATCAAAGTTATGGAGCGCACAAGGATAAGTCTACAATTTCTGCTTCAGTGGAGATAACTCCATAATGAATAAAGTGAGAGTTGTCTCTCTTGCACGCGACACGCCTACTTGCCCTCCTCTTCATCCCTACCAAATATTATCAAATTATCTCAAACAGTATGGGAGTTATGCCTGCACAAGATTTCGGCTTCAGGGGAGATAACTACATAATGAACACAGTGAGTCTCCCTCTTGCACGCGACACGCCTACTGGTCCCCCTCTACATTTCCACCAAATATTATCGAAATATATCTAAGGGTATCAAAGTTATGGAGCGCACAATGATGCTACAGACGGACGGACTCCATGCTGATCGCTGTATCCTCCGAACCTGCCGTCGGGGGATAAAAAGTGACCCCATCCCCCTCTAGGCTGGACCTCTTTTCACCCCAGGGGCATAATTTGAACATTCTTGTCAGAGGATCTCTAGGCAATGCTACATACCAAATATCAGAGGCCTAAGCCTTGCACTTTCAGACAAGAAGATTTTTAAAGTTTTTCCTATATGTCCATGTAAAACATGTCAGCCCCGGGGCGGGGCCATGTTTGTGCCCATGGCTATAATTTGAAAAATCTTGGCAGAGGTCCACTAGGTGAAACTATGTACCAAATATCAAAGGCCGGGCTATCTGGTTTCAGATAAGAAGATTTTTGAAGGTTTTCTCCATATAAGTCTATGTAAAACGTGTCGGCCCCGGGGTGGATCCATTTTTGGCCCTAAGGCAATAACTTGAACAATCTTGGTAGAAGTCCACTAGGTGAAGGTATGTATCAAATATCAAAGGTCTGGGCCTTCTGCTTTCAGAAAAGAAGATTTTTAATTTTTTTATCTTATATGGGTCTGTGTTAAACAAGTGACCCCGGGGCGGAGCCACTTTTGACCCCAGGGCTGTAATTTGAACAACTTTGGTAGAGGTCTACTAGATAAAGCTACATCCCAAAAATCAAAGGTGTGGGCCTTCTGGTTTCAGACAAGAAGATTTTTCAAGTTTTCAGTTACAAAATCTATTTTTAGCTCCTGTGACCTATATGTGCAATGAACCGGAACCATTTGAACGTGTTAATAAAATAAAAAAATAAAATAAAATACTTAAAAATAAAAATGGAAGAAAAAAGTCCGCAGATAAACCCAAACGAGCACATAGTGCAGCATATTCCACACACATCCCCAGAAAATATAGGTGATGATAGTATTGATCGGTCAGGAGCCAGCTCTGCCAGTGCACTGCAAAGGTCTGTGCTTGAAAATAGACTAGAGAATGAAATGACCAAAATGGCTTCAATGGTGAAAATACCGTTACTACTTTGCAGAATACTATTTCTGCATGAGTGGAACAGTTTGAGAGGGAATTTGCAGAGATTGATCAGAAACTAAATCGCTTGGCTACTGACAGGGGCGTTTATGCTAATGGAGATGAAAACAGAAACACATCATTGTTTGGCCGGCTATCTCAAAGCAACTCAAACTCGGGTGAATTGATTCTTTACCGTTTCAGGAGAATTTACCATATCAGGCAAACATCTTGCCTTCACACAACACACAATCTAATCAGAATGGTATTTCAACAAGCACTGATCTTACAAGAGCCCAAGAGTCTAGTTGCAAGGGAGGTTACTCCTCAGGGAAAAATGCTCCAATTAGTCAGAGTTTAGTATGGATAGGCCCATAGAAGAAATTGTAGTCTAAGGGTATTAACCACATCCTAAAAATGAAACCTCAGAAATTTGATATTACTTGTCAGATCAGTGCTTGGAAATACAAAGAAAATCTTTATTTCTGACACACTGTTTATTTCAGAGAAATAACCAAAATTACGACCAATATCGGAGATTAAACAGATCATACCAAAACAACCACAATCGCTCGGGGGTCAATGACAGCCAGAATTATGGCAGTCAATACAGGGGAAATAAAAACTTTCACGATAGGAACCGTAACTTTCACCATGATCAGCCTAGTCAAATCAGGTACAATGCCCAGAATGAAGAGTTTCCACCTAGTAACAGGAACAACAGCAATACATCTAACATGAACGATGCCCAGGAAAGCTTGAATCAGTCGGATCGGGTGGCCACAACCCGACAACACTAGATAGGCCCGAAGTTGTTGCGTTAAGACGTAGTTGGAGGTCGGGGTGGGGGGAGGTTATTTTGTCCCCGCTTGTGTACAGAATATGCCCCTCACCTTTCTTGTTGATAATGGCTCAAATGTTACCATTCTTCAAAGGAACTTGCTTGATGACTTGCCCCTGGATACTCTCCTAAGTTTGGCGCCTGTAAATATAAAATTAGTGACAGCTACAGGGAATGCACTCCACTTTATGGAAAAACAGAGGTTGAAATTGTATTAGGCAATCAAAAATTATATCATGAAGTATCGTTTGCCGATATAAAAATGATGGCATACTTGGGATTGACTTCTTGTGTACACCCATATATTTGCTCTTAAGCAAAAATAATTTATTGAATGGCGAGAAATAGTTTGTTTTAGAAGTTGTGAAGATGCTTCAGATATGTGCTACAAAGTAGCTATTATGCAGAGTGTGCAGATACAGCCTTAATGTGAAATGATATTTAAAGGTCGCCCAATTGATAAATTTGACAAAAACAGTGTAGGCATTTTGGAGGCCTCGGAAAAATTGTAGAACGTAATTGTCTTATGGTAGCACAAAAGCCTTGATTTGTCCAGAATCTGGTTCCTTTGAGGATTACGAGCATAAATAAGGAGCCTTGCTTTGTTTGTAAAAATATGGTTGCGGGCACCTTTGAGCCAGTTGAGATGGAAAGGGGGGAGACAGTTAACTCCCATTCCACTAGTGATAAACAAAATAGAGATTTTTATCCCCACTTAGACGAGCGTTTTGATCGATGCTCCACAAATCTAGACAAATCTCAGCAGCACAGGTTGAAAAAAAATGTTACATGATCATTGTGATGTATTTTCAAAATCTTTCAATGATATGGGTCGCATTAACCTAGTGGAGCATACAATTTAAACCACCAGGCTGTAAACCCTTAAAACAGCGACCATACCGTATACCCCTAGCTAAGCGTGAATTTGCCGAAACTGAATTAAAGCAAATGGGCGAGAAAAAAATGATAAAACCGTCTTGTTCGGCATGGAGTTCACCTGCCGTTTTAATTTCCTAGCGTGATCGGTCTAAGATTTTGTATTGACTATAGAAAGCTAAATGAGATCACTATTCCCGATAGTCACCAAGAATGAAAAAAAAGTATTTGCTGGCTTGAGTCATATATCTTGATGATATCATTGTATATTCAAAGACATTTGAGGCACATATAGAGAATTATAGAGGTGTTTGAACGGCTCAAGGAAGCCAACTTAAAACTGAATGCGAAGACATGTCAGCTCTTTTCTACCAGAGTTGTCTACCTTGGTTATTAGGTGTCTGCGGAAGGTATTTCTAAAGACAGGCAGAAAATACATGTTATTCAGGAATGGCCCCGATTCACCAATACGAAAAAGGTGCGCATGTTTGTAGGACTTGCTTCTTATTATCGAAAGATCATTCCCAACTTTGCTACACTATGTAAACCTTTACATAAGCTTACAGAAAAGACCGCACCTTTATTTGGACAGAGGACTGTCAGGTTGCTTTTGAAACAATAAAGAAATTACTAAAGTCTGTTCCAATTCTCATTTTCCCTCAAAATTGTGATTGGCAGACTTTTATCCTTGAATGTGATGCTTCCAATGTTGGGGTGGGGGCTGTGCTGTCTCAACTGCAAAATAGAGAAGAGAAAGTCATAACCTAAGTGCTTGTCGAAGGCAGAAATAATGCACTGCACTACACGTAAAGAACTTCTATCACTAATATTAGCCGTGAAACATTTTCATCATTATTTATATGGACAACATTTTACGATAGGAACCGATCATGGCTCTTGACAGTGATTGCTGAGATTTAAGAACTGTGAAGGACAGATAGTTAGATGGTTATAAACATTGTCTGCTACAATTTTACTATACAATATCGCACTGTTCGTACCAATGGCAATGCAGACAGTCTGAGCAATAGGCCATGTTATGATGTCGCCTGACCGTACCGTGAGCGTTATGAATTGCGATATTCACTCAGATATGATTCTGACCAAAGTAGTGTGTTGACACGAGATGAAATGTTTGTGAGAAATATTGCCCCTGAGGCTGGTAGTTGTGTCAGTGAGAAATGCTGTGTGAGAACTAAGGAAACTACTGAAAAGAATTCAAGATGTGCTACATTATGTGAAAATCAGGAGAATAATCCTGTTCCTAGTGGGCCGTGTATTAATGATAATTCTTTGTGTGGTAGGAAAGCTAGCACTACCATATCTTTAGGCCGTGAAGCAGCGTCGGTTGTTGGCAATAGGGATGTCCCAGGTTGGGGTCCCTCACTGTCTGTATTCGGATTATTGCAGGTTGGTGGATGCAGAAGCTCACAAAATTTATTGTTCCGGTTGTCGTCCTTGTATATTTTGTTGTCAAATGGCACAATATAAATATGACTGACTTTATCAGTTTCGAGATAAAATTTTGCTTGGCTGTCTTTGGAAATGAAGAGTGTAAAGGAACAAAGGTTTGTAGTCTTAATGGTAGTCATGCGTGCATGACTCTAGCAAGGGGTACAGCTCATGAGGATACTGTCGACCACCCTGATGGGATTGACTTACCCTGTGAATGTAATCTTTCAAACAGCCAACCCTCAAGAGATCTTCCACCTGGTCCCTGTGGTTGTACAAACAGTTGTTGTAGCAATATAGTGACAAAACAAGCATCGATCAATTTCAGAGCTGTTCAGATGTGAGCACTGAATCAGGAAACAGTGACAGAGATAGTGCGGAAATTTCCAAAGAAAATATCCGCACTGAGCAAGAGAAAGATCCAACTTTAAAGCTCATCTTGCTGTGGAAAAGAATTGGCGTCAAACCTGATTGGCATAAATGGGATCTAATCGAAATTAATGATGAGATCCTATGTAAGAAACATGTTAGGGATGATGGTATAGGTGATGACTACTTGTATGTAATTCCTTCTAGTCTTTGAAAAAAAACAACTCTTTCAGCATTTACACATATATATATAACTGCTGGACATCTGGGCAGGAGCAAAACATATATATATATATATATATATATATATATATATATATATATATATATATATATATATATATATATATATATATATATATATATATATAAACTAAGACAACGATTTTACTGGTGCAATATGCATCGTGATGTGTCCTGTTGGTGTAGGATATGCCCAACCTGTGGGTCTAGGAAACTGCCCCCACGACAGGTAAAGCTCCCATGCAACAGTATACTGTTGGTTGTCCTATGGAAAGGCTCGCACTTGATCTGAGTGGCCCTTACCCTGTATCTAAACGTGGTAATAAATATATGTTGGTAATATCTTGTTACTTCAACAAATGACGAGGCTATACCACTGAAGAATCAAGAAACTACCACTGTTGCTGAAGCACTAGTAAACCAGTTCATATCAGTACACGGGGTGCCTTTACAGATCGCTGCTGATAGAGGCAGTAACTTTGAAGCAAAGGTCTTCCGCCTCTACGTATGTGAGGATAAACCGACGTAGTTTGCCCCGAAGATGAATCAAATCTTTGTAGAAACTTGTCCCAACAACCTAGGCTTAGATATAAAAAAATGGTACACATAAGTAAAATCAAACAAGCTATTAAAATAATGGCTGAAATCTGTGCTAACCTGATATTTTTATTTTCAGGTTCTCTTCTTGTAATGAAAATTGTTATTGCTGTTACCGTTATTGCTATTATTTGATGATAGTATTTGTGAAGATGTCTGTCTGAACCTCATGTTGTTGGTAAGTCTGACTGAAGTGAAGCATATTACTTTCTAGATTGCTTGGTGACATGTACAGACTGACTTAAGACAGAGCAAATGTGAGGTTAAATGCATGCCCTTTGATGAGAACTGTTCTGACAATTCCGCAAATATTGTCTAGTCTCATCACTGAAACATACGTAAATATGTACTTATTATGAGATTACATTTTATAAACCTTCACTATAAAGGATTAGTATCCTGAAACATGTTTGGCTTATAACCATAACATGTGTACAGCTCAATCTGTTATGTATAATATATAATATACTTATCACACTTTAACAATATACCGTCAACCCGTATTGAAGGACACCTGTATTAAGCAAGCACCTGTCTTAAGCAAATATTTGCTTTTAGCTTTCCCTTGGGTGTTTGCTCAACACTGGTTTGACTGTAGGTAACTCAGATTTCTGTACTCAAATGAGATGATGAAACACAACCGCTTCACAAGAGCAGGATTCGTAATACTTATAAACGAGTGTCATTTGATCTGTTTAACTTATATGTGGACGCTCTCCAAAGCAGATGATAGCCAAAATCATAAATACGAGCTGAAGTTAGTGATAATTGCTTTATTATCATGCCTCCTCTCTATGGGTGTAAACTGACAGGATATACCTTAATTTGTCTGAGAACATCTATAGCTGAGATTCTAAAGTTTGACTGTACTGGTCTAATGACTGTATGTCAGTTAAAATTTATAAGAAACCGGCAAACATGAGAATACATTGAATGATGCTTAACAGACCTGCCTGGTAGATAAAATCAAATATAAAGAGGTCTGACTAGCAACATCTTCACGAACAAATCTTGATGGAGCCCTTGAGATGCGGAGATAAAATATATGTTTTTGAATCTTGTTTCTACTTGTGTATTTTCAGGGATACAACTACCAGTGCATCATTTGCGAGACGTTGTACTTCCCGAAGGAATGGCAGGTATGCCGTCATCTGCGTGAGCACCATACAGGTATTCAGCACCAATGCCAGTTGTGTCACCAGATTTACCTGCGAAACTATCAGCAATGGATGCAATGCACGAGCCAGCGACTTCAAGTGAGTCAGGTGAAAAAGGGGATGCGACCAGAAAGAGACTTGAGTACTTCGTTGCTAATGTGATGGATCAGAAATGGCGGTTTGTGCCGGGAGATGACATGGAAGCAGACTCACCTGATGCTTTAGTCAAATCCAAGGCGACCAGGATTGAGAAGGGCTGTCATACAGCCACCAGGAGTGAGAGGAGAAGTAGGCCTTCTGAGAATATTGAGACCGCGGGACGTCAGCCCAGAATAAGAATTTCAAACGTGAGGCGGGCAAGACCAGGATCCTGTTCTGATCCTGCCAAGAAGCCGCGGCTGGCCACTGAAAACAATAAGAGAGTCCACTCACCTGTGGATCGGAGGATGGATCCTCCGGTCGAAGTCTCGGCAGGTCCTATCTTTTCACCGCCAATAAAAGAATTTGGAAGATGACCCCGAGTTTGTGCCATCCTTGAGGCACTGGCAGAAAAGGCTAGATCCACTGTTGTGTTCACTGCCGAGGCCCTTAAACCTTTACTTCTGAAAACACTGTCTATGGAGATCCTGAAAAGAATTATGAGTAATATGGATGAGCTGCACTCCCCAGAGTCTCCTGTGCAGGCAGTGACCAACTATTAAACTACCTGGTGATGACCCTAGTATCGCTTTCAGTGTAACTGTTGAAGAAGCGGAAAAGAGAGTTGTAGACAAAGAGGAAGTAAAACATGGTAATGTGACTGAAAAGAAGGTAACAAAGGAAAAGAATGAACAGTCAGAAAAGCAAGGAGAGGAGAAAAATAGTAAACAAAAACAGACAGAAAATGAAAAGAAAGTTATAGACAAAGAGGAAATAAAACATGGTAATGTGACTAAAAAAAGGTAACAAAGGAAAAGGGTAAATAGCCAGAAAACCAGAAGAGGAGAAAAAAGTAAACAAAAACAGACAGACAATGAAAAGAGAGTTATAGACGAACAAGAAGTAAAACCGGGAAATGTCACTGAAAATACGGTAACAAAGGAAAAGGGTAAACAGTCAGAAAAGCAAGGAGTGGAGAAAAACAAAACATAAAAACAAACGGACAACGAAAACATATATTTTTGAACCATGTATTCAGAATGTATCGAGAACACATGCACTGATTTACCTCTTCCTGTCACTCCTGCTATATTGATTTTGCAATAGTTCTGCTCGGTAGAACTGACATGTGACAGCTCATAGCTTTAAAAGAGTATTATGAAGTCCAAAGAAATGTTTAGATGAAGACAAAGTCATGTCTTTACTCTGCAGACTTCTTATATTCATGCATAACCTAATATTCTACATTGCATTTTCCTTTAAATCATTTTCTAGCATATGTTTATCAAGCCTGGTGCAGGTAGATAAATTGTGGCGTTTGTTTTGTCTCGTAGTACACATGTGAAATTTCTAACTGCTGTTTCCTTACCTCAAATTTACCTGACCAAAATTATAAAGCTCATATTTGGGCGTTGGTTCCCCCCCCCCCCGCGCCCCCCTCGGAAGGTACAGTGGTCTAAGGATCATCGCGAAGTTGTTGCCATCATATGCACACATTATCACCTTTTTGCATAAGCTGAATTGGGTAAACCTGTATAAAACAATTCATCTTTATGAGATATATGAAATCAACTGAAGTAATGTGTGCATGTTGTAATCGGAAGACAGACAATATATTTGTTTTTCCTTGTTTGAATGTAAAAAGTACATGAATATTGTATTTTGTATTGGCCTTATAGTCTAAAGGGTTGTGGACCCTGTCTCTTAATTATTTGGTTCCTACTGCTATCAGATAGCGCCTAGTTCGGTTCATGTGAACCTCCCTCCATGTGAGGTAGCTCAATTCATGTGAGCCTTGCTTAATTTACATGAGACACTAGTTCTGCTTCGGAAAGCCAGGAGTTTTCCCTCAAAATACCCTGGTTTTTGTTCGGTGTGGATTATTGATTAGCTCTGTATAAGTAAACTATAGAAAGGGCCAGAAAATCGAAAATACAGGATTATATTTTGTAATAATAGATAGTATATGTAAAAGGTATCATGTTATTGTGGTTCATTAGTTACATTGTCGATGTGCTGGTTAGATTCATTTAATCTGGCAGGATGTGATAACTTCATGGCCCAAATTCTCTTGGCTATGGTGGGCGTGTCTTAATTCATAAGAGGTTTCGTTTTGTCTTAATAAGCAAAGTCTATTTTCTTTGAATCAGGACAGCCCTTCAGGCAGGAAGATTTCGGCAGTTTCCGTATGGATCTTCGCAACGAGGCTCAGCACCCTGGGACTGGAGCCAGTTAATTGGCTTTGGTTTTAAACGCTCTACCTTGACTCTTTAAACCCTGAGTTCTTGAAACGGACACTTCCACCTGTTTTCTATCATCAGAGGAGATTTCACACAAATGTTATCATCAGGCTGGTCTATGATGCAGAATCAGAAGAGATGGCTTGGTATGAGCCGGATAATCTGGAACTGCACCCTGCGATCACATACTAGTGTTGAGCTACAAGGTTGAGGGGGTTAATAAATATCTTTGCAAGTCATTATTTGTTTATAGGAATTACCTGTATTCAGCTTCATATGATATGATGGACAGTTTACTCGTCCCGAGATCCATGGGGTACTTATGAATTTTTCCTGTCTGTGGTGTCCATGCAGAACTGTTAATGTTACCCTATGAGATTATTAATGTATATCTCACTGATATTTGTACTGACTATAAATTTGTCTAAATTCTTTAGTGTAAGTAAATTTTTTAATGTTGTACTCATGTTAAATGTTGTACTCATCTTTGTCAAATTTAACCTAATCTATGTAAAGGACATCCGAACTCTACTTTAAATGGTATGTTTCATGAATAATGCTTTCATGAGCGATCTTCCAAAATTGCCGTACTTACCTGTCTGATACTAACCTGACCTAGCATAAAAAAACCAAAGAAAACTGTTGTTGAGAGACGCAGGTCTTGGAGAACAAATCCCAGCTCTTGAACTAGATTGCTGATAGCCGCTGGCCCCTTGGAATAGTCTGTGATAGGTGACAGGGTATCAAGTCTTTCTATTATAGGTCAAAGCTCATGGATATCAAGTATGATGTGTTTGGAAGAACTGTATTGATTTAAAAGTGAATGGTGTGGATTTTTTATACTCAAAAATTTCTTAAAACTACATTATGTTTGAAAACTGAAGAAATTTCATAAATACGTTGTTTGTTTTGTTTACAAAGTACTTCTTCAGTCATTTAATTTCCTTGTAAAGAATTGTTGTGAATTAATTATATGAACATGGACAGAAGGATTTAGGTATTGTTAAATGCATGTCTTGAAGTGCTATTTATCTTTGGTGATGTACTGTAGCTAATAGTAAATCTACTGGGGAGTTGAAAGTAACAGCCGCAGCCTCGTGCTTCAATTCTCAAATTTTCAGCTCCCATCTCTTCACTTAAAATGTTGTAATCCAGTTGTATACGTACTGTAGCGCTCCACATGGTGTCGATATCCTTTGGAAGTGGGGGCTATGTTGCGGAACTAGGCTGCTGCAATTACTTTTAGTGATTTATAATGTTGCCAAGTGTTGGTGCTTGTCGGCAGTAAGAAAAGTTATATCGAATGTCAACTTCGACCGTTAAATTTACCAACTATAACCCTATACTGAACGTTGTCCGGTCATAATCGGAAAGATTTACCTATTGAATTTATAGTTTGATACTTTTCATGACTTTAATGTCGTCTATATCGCTGTACTTTGAATGAATTCTGTCAATTATCGGAACAACAATGCGCTTCCTGGTTCCCTACTGCAGGATCGATGCTTACCGGTGCTCATTCTTTCTATCGGGGATATGTCTTTAGAACCAGCTGCAGGAGTCCATCGTCACAGCGCCAACCTTGGAGACCTTCAAGGGAGGGTTGGCCGGTCACTTTTAGCCAGCAGAGGAATGTTTTTTTTTTAATCCTTTTAAACCGTTTTAGCCGCGCCCCAGACGCACTTTGTAAATAGTTACAGTATGACGATGCTCTAGAGAGGGCCCTGCACTTATTGGAAGAAGAAGAAGAACCATCATTGGTTGCAGTTACGGAATCTTACGGAAATCCTCGGGAGTTTCCACGGTGGTGGGACCGAACCGACCAAAATGATTCCGCAGTCACGGAATCGCTCTTGGCGCAACCATTGCAATCTCGTGATGTCGCGAGATGACGTCGTGTCGCTCACGTGACTACGGCTGTATAAACGTCTGCACAGCTTGTTCACAGCAGTTTGGTACTATACTGTTCACCTGAACACTTTGGTCTCTTGACCTTTGAGAAGCAACCATTGAACCATAGCAGTATTGAACCACTGACCTTGCCTAGCAGAAAGTCAAAGAATGGACGAAAGGAGGTCCCTCTCAAAATATATTTAGATTTGACAACCATTGTTGGCCTTTCTTATTCTGTTTATGTTGTGTTTGGTTGAAATGGTCTAGATTGGTACATGATGTTGAACTATCAAATCTAATAGTCAATTTCCCTTTTCTGGATGGCGATGTCCCCCGGCGTACCTCATATGGGGTATATATATCTTATTAGATTCGCTAGAGCTTCTTCAAATCTTAATGACTTTAACTGCTGTAATAAAGCCCTTACTGCTACACTTCTTAGGCAGGGCTATCGTTATTTTAAACTTCGTAAGGCGTTTTCGAAATTTTATCGCAGACACAGTGTCTTGATAGAAAAGTATAACGTCGGTCTGAAAACACTTCTGCAACAAGGTATATCGGAACCAGAATTTTACGGACACTTAATGTACATATTTAGAAAAATCATGGAAAAATCTAACTTTTCGAAGCAATTTAGAAAACTAATTAACCGTTAAAAAAGAAGTGACTATAATCTGGACATTATGCGGCAGACTGCATGCCTAGTTATCAACCCAATCATGGTTGATGGCTATGCTTTACTCTTTAATTGCACGACGGCGATTCGGGCCTCAGACTCAATGACGGCCGCTTCGTAAAATTTTAACCAGTGGGTTGGGGCTTGACGATATGTCTTTGGCTTGGCCCGCCTTGGTTCAACTGATGGTTTTCATTTACTCTGGTACACAGTAGAATTAGCCATGAGTACTCGTTATTGTTTATCATGGTGATTAATTTGATTTTAATGTTTTCGCTTTGATGCATTGCCTGTGTTGAGAGCCTTTATGCGAACCGAATTTTATGTATCTCTGTATTAAGAGTAGCACTGGGACCCAGGGTGAAGTTGGCTGGTTGTAAAAGTGCTTTAAACCCAGTGGTGGTTTATTCTGCTGGCCGTTCTAAGGCGATGATTCTGTTGTTAGTCTTACTCTTTGTTGCTTTGTGGTTCATTCTACGAAGCGACTTGTTTAAAGCCTTGCCTTGTTATTTTGTTACTGTTTTTTTCAGTCCTTTTAGCATTGCGATTACATTACTTGAGGAAGATAGCGCTAATCTTAGTGCTTTTCGTACGTTTGTTCGATTTGCGCTTGTATGGTTTTGTCTTCTTCCTCTTCCACTTGGTGTCTAGGAAGGGCTGAGGCTTGTGATTGTGGCACTCCCTGGACTTTTCTCTTACCCTTTTAGAATGTATTGAGATGTTTTTGACCACTGTAACCACAGCTGGATGCTTATTTATTTCCTTTTCCACTACACACCATCCTCGAATCAGACACAACCACTGACTACACAAAACCACTGACAAGCAACCAAAGCACCCAACCATTGTTCACACTCAACCACTGGTCGCGTTCAACCTTTGTTTACACTCAACCATTGATATGCAACCAATGAAACGCTCAACCATTGACATGCAACCATTGAATATACTCAACCACTGATTACACTCAACCATTACTTGAACTCACTAAATGACTACACACAATCACTGACTACACACAGCCATTGGTTACCCACAACCAGTTTACACTTAACCACTGGTTACACTCAATCATTGTTTACACTCAACCATTGTTTACAATCAACCGTTGTTTACACTTAACCATTGACATGCAACAATACTGAATACACTCAACCATTAACTACACTCACTCACTGACTGCACTCAATCACTGACTACATACAACCATTGGTTACACACAACCATTGTTTACACTTAACCATTGTTTACACTCAACCATTGTTAACACTCAACCATTGACATGTATACTGTTTACTGTTTATTTGATTACCATATATATATACTATACTGTTTATTTAGTTACCATAGTCTAGGCTCTCCAGGTATTAAGTTTTAAGTTTCACTAGCCTTTCATCAACCTATAGACTGATTATTTGTACGAAATCTTCCTTGATGTGAATATGTATACGTTGAAATCTTCACAAACAATAAAACAACCAGTTTAACTTGAAATCACGAACTTCGCTCTCTGTCAAATTCCACAAACATTGATGCCAGCTCAGGTTTGACTCACAATTATGTAACGTGACCTTGTACATCCTGACCAAAGTTAAGTTACCTCAGCGAGGTGGTCCCATTGTAATATAAGGCACAAGCTCTTTTGATCCGTTACAATATAAAGCACAAGCTCTTTTGATATTTTCAATATTGCCTTATTTTCTTCTCAAAAGCATGCATGTACACTAAATCATTCATGATTTTCATATTCCAAAGTTCAGAATTAATATGTTTGTTTTAAATTGTACCGAATATGTTCCCGATTTACAAGTCTTCAAATAGAATATTGTGTTTTTGTCTTTCAGTACAATTATTTCAGTTCCTGTTTGTGTTACAGTGTTGAAATCTATTTAGCTGTATTGATAGAAAGTTGAATAACGGCTTGGACTTCATTTCATATTTAAAATAATAGCTGCTCTTTCATAACAGCTCGGTAAAATATTTTAATGTCATTTGTGTAGTACTAATAAGACCGACAGTATATTTGGTATTGCTAAGACAGGTTATTCCAATCATTTGTTTTTCCTAACCCTGGGGCTAGTGCTTATTTCAATCACTGGAATTTCTGACTAAATCGGATAACTACTAAAATCAAAGTGAGTTGACTATTTCAGCAAGTAATGGATCTTTTTATTGTTCTTGGCATTTCTGTGTTTTTCAGTCTATCTAAACAACTATTGTTCAGAATATTTTGAGAATTATTTATATACAAAAAAAATCTGACTGACCCAGGTACTAAAACCTGTAGGCTGCAAAGCGATTGCTCTAAACAGATGCAGTGTAGCCGGTTTTCCGTGGTACCAAGGTATAGTGCAGTAATATGGGCGCCGTTTTACTGTTTAATCCCTATTTATAGACATCCATAATACGATTTTATGAATATCCATAATTCGAATTAGTGATATCCATAAATCAGCGGAATAATGGATATCCATAATTCAATTTATGGATATCCAAACTTCGAATTAGTGGTATCCATTATTTGAACTATGGATATCAATAAGGGTTTTTTCTGACCCTTTTGGGAACAGGTTTGATATTGATCAGTTTGGGAAAATAGTGGCATATTGTCCCAATTTGGGAATTTTTACCATTTAGTACGGTGTTTATTTTAGCCTGTATTGGCTGTTATAACTATTCATTTCTACTTATTTTACACATTTAGAAGTGGTTAGAGCTGGTATAATTCATGAAATACATGCTTTCGACCATTTAACAATATGAAGACACATCATCTAATTTAGGAATTTCCTTTCTTAGATTGGGAATTTTTCATCACAACTGGGAAAATAACCTGCTTTTTGGCATTGGGAACAGGTTTTTTTATGGGACCCGGATATATAAGCAGAAAAATCGCTGTTAATTCATATTGATTTATAGATAGCCGATTATGGTACCTACTAATTTGAATTATGTTTGTTTGTTTGTTCTGATGATGTTTTACGTCCCCGTCAACACATTATATGTCATTTTGGAGACACTGCTTCCGATATGTGGGACTTTACCCAACTATGAGATGAAATAACATCCCAAGCCCTACCATCCATTTAAACTGCTTATGAAAAGTAGGGCTTATATGTAGGACGGTCCTACTCGCGCCACTTTAGCTGGGCAGGTTTAGACCTTCTACCAGTATCAAGTGTTTGGGCTGAGCAAAAAGATCCAGTACAGTTTCTGCCGTTTATTAAAAGCAGTTTTTGGCAAAATATTTCAAATATTAAATTTCTAGGAAAATTTTGACATTCCTTTGATTTAATTTTCCAGTGTAAAATCACAAACAGATACCCTACTAAAAATCAACTTGATTGAGAAAATTAATGCGTAAATTCAGGCAATTCGGAAAAATTGAAAAATATATATCCTTTTTGCCACTGGTAATAGAGCCCTATTTCGGCCCTAGATTAAGCCAAAAAGGAACACCCTACCCTCCCCCCCCCACCCCCCCCCCAAAAAAAAAAAAAAAAAAAAAAAAAAAAAAATCGTGCCTGCGTAAATGCCTGTTTTCTGAGCTCTGCACCACTCACAGGGAAAACACTTTTTCCAAAATATTATTCCGGGCCCATATTGGAACTGAAATCAAGTTTTTTTGTGCATGTGATTGTTCTGGTTACCATATTACAGGGACAGATTACTGGCCCCACATTTGCCGTAGGAAAATCTCTGATGTGCTTTTTTCTTGTTATTCAGGTAATAGGACGCAGTTACAAAACGCTAAAAAAAAATCTGCTCCAATAAAAGCAGCAAACTAAGTATTCAAGAGTGAAGAAGCCGGTAAAGAAGGTAGTACAAAAGCCAAGAGCTGTGAAGCCAGCTGAAAAATCAAGAGTAACGAAACCATCGGAGAAGCCAAGGATGGAGGATGCAGAACAAACAGAGCATCAAGTAGAGAAGAGGCGGCTGATGGAGGAGAAAAGGAAGCAGGCGGAGGAAAGGAGACAGGCCAGAGCCAAACTTTTGTAGCAGCTTGAGGAAAGGTCTGCTCGTAAAAATTGTTCATCATTGGTGGGTATAGAAAACTCCGTCGAAAGAGTCGGTCAGGCAGGTGATACCAGACAGTGGTCCCTAGGGACGGATTTTTCTGTACATCGAACATCCATGACAGATTCTTTTTCTTGCACTCCTTTAAGTCCTTACCTTTTCGAGTCTTTGATGCTAATTTAAGTGATTAAAGAAAATACTTAATAGTGTTGGGAATCGGAGATGAAAACTTCACTTGATTATCGGGAACATGAAACCGACTGATTATCGTTTTACAATCAGATGTCCCAAAACTGACATAATCAAAAAATCATTACAGCTTATTAACCTAAAATTTCTAGATAACATATAAGGCAATTCCACTTTAATTGCTTAATCATGTCTAATTAAAATGTAGGTTGCTGAAGACATAGCAGATGTTTTTAGTCAATTAAGTTATAAGAAGAGCAGCTACAGGAACTGTTAGTGTAGCATTTCTTTGTTCCACATTTTAAAAATAGAATTTTAAATAATCGATTGTGAAAAAAAAAATTACAATCGATAACTGCAGTAGTAGGCTCATCCAGTGATTAATCGGTATTTTCAATTAATCGGAACGACACTAGTACTTCATGTAGTTGATTTCACTTGACACGACGTCAGCAAAGCAGCACTAGCCATCTTGGCAGCTGACGTCACTTGTCATGACGTCAGCAAAGGAGCGGAACTACATGACGTCCTATACAAACAATACATTAATTTAATTTATGGGTGAGAATTTTCTTTTGTTTTATTAATTAACTATTAGTAGTACAGTATTTATTTGGCAAAAGCGGTCCAAATCATATGAGTGACAGACTCGGTCGATACAGAGCAAGTCGGCCAATACAGACGCCTCTCGGTCGATACGACTCGACCTATAACGATGACGTCATGTCCTGCTTCTTTTCCAACTCATACAAACATGGCGGACGTGTTTTAATCCACAGTTAAAAAATAAAGTTTCTTGCAGTTTTTTGATACCTAAAATTATTATTATTAAATTCAACTGTGTGCATCACGTTTAAAAAAAAGTCACCTTGACCTTTATAATTATAGTGCAGACGTAAACAGAGATGATGAAGCGTCCCTGTCAGAATGACGAGTAAAATGCCCATTCAAGAGAGGATAGGATATGATGAAAATTCTTGTCTACGATGTCCTGAGGTATGAATTATTAATTGAGCAACTGACTGAACAACAAGAAAATGTACTTATAAATGATTTTTGCGTGGAGAAGTGGTTGAGTCTCCTATCGAGGTTGACAAGGAAAATCAAATATGTTCGACCTCAGACCAGAATGATCAAGAAGAATCAGTTAAAAGTGTAAAGAAAATGTTTATAAAAGTGTCCCGGTGTTAGTCTTACTCTTTGTTGCTTTGTGGTTTATTCTACGAGGCGATTTGTTGTATGTCTTTCCGTGTGTCATTTTGTTCTTGTGTTTTTTCAGTCCTTTTAGTATTGCGATTACCTCGCTTGGGGAAGAGAGAGCTAATCTTGGTGCTTTTCGTACGTTTGTTCGATTTGTGCTTGTTTGGATTTGTCGGTTTTCTCTTCCTCTTGGGGTCTTGGAGGGGCTGCGGTTTGTGGTTGTGGCACTCCCTGGGCTTTTCTCTTACCTTTTTTTTCAGAGGACTGTGATAACTTTCTTCGTGATAGTGTTAATAAACATATGAAGTATAAAACAAACAGTGACCTCAAAATCTTCCAGGAATGGGCAAAAGAGAATGGAGAGTTGAGACAAATGCAAGATATTCCAGCACAAGAACTAGACCTTACTCGCCAGAATGTACCTAGGTAATTTCTGTATGGCAGTTTATCGTGGTAGGCCGGTAGAGTTGTATATTTGAGCCTGCTCATGAGAAAAGGGTCCTTAGCTTGTTCGATTTACAAGTCTTCAAAAGTTCAAATCTGCATGCGAAGCCACTTGAGCTTACCTGAGCCCTTAGCCAAAGGCACTCTATCTCCTGAACAAAAAGATAGATTTTGTTCAGACTTGGTAAATACTATAAGTTGGTCATCTTAAGAACTGATTATAATTTGGTGTCCTTGACCCAATTTTCAAGGTCAGCATAAACTCTTAAAAATAACTTGTCTGCACTCAGTCTCCTGAACCAATAAATGGATTTATTTCAAACTTGGCACATAAACGTAAGTCGGATGTTCTAATGAACTGATTAGATTTTGGCGACCCTGATCCAATATTCAAGGTCATTATGGAGCTTACAGTGTGGGGGGAAGGTGGGGGACAAGTCGGTTTTCTCTGAGAACAATACTTGTTCACAATGGCAAAGCCGGAGCGAATTAATATTCACATCTGTCCGACAATACCTGCCTTAACCAAGTGTTACTTTGATAATTGAGCCATCCGGTGCTTCACACAAGTCCTTCTGTTGCTACAGAGCAGGTTTCGGCTCAAAGCAACCAAAGGGTTGGGAAGAGATGTCTTAATTTTCAAGATGGCGGCCATCTTGGATTTTCGATGCGCTCAGTTTTTAGCTATTTTGTGTCTACTAAGCGCCCTTATGCTCATTATCAAGTTTACATTCAGTTGGATTATACCGGCGATGTCCAAAATACAAATTTTTAACATTCTTCCCATATAAATGTATAGGGCCCATACAAATGCATTGAGGGGGGTGGGGGTGGGGGGCGGGGGGAGGGGGGCAAATGTGTTGCCGTAAAAAGGTCAATTGTCAACATAGGAAAGTCATTTTAGCAATTTTGGTTGACCTCTTGTCCCCAAGGATTTGTGCATAGGTTAGGCCCCAGAACTTATTTGGCTCTGGAGAAGAAGATTTTTAAATATTTATACCATATATGAGCATGGCGGCCATCTTGGTCAATTGACTACAACCGTTTTAGCAATCTTTCGTTCCCCTGCCCCAAGGAGGCTCCACATGAACTTTGAGCAACAGTGGACCGGTGGCTTCAGAGGAGAAGTCGTTTGTAATTGTCAACTTTCAAACACAAATGTATGAGGCCCATACAAATGCACAGGGAAGCAAACTTGACCTCGCCGTAAAAGGGTCAAGCGTCAATGTACGACTATCATTTTAGAAACTTTTGTAGATCTCCCGTTCCCGATGATTTGAGCAAAGATTCAGCCCAAGACATCCTTGGTTCTGGAGGAGTTTTTAAAGTTGTTTTTTTTAACATATACGGGCATAGCGATCATCTTGGACTGTGATTATTTTAGCAATCTTTCGTTCCCCCAATCAATGGAGGCTCCATATGAAAGTTGAGCAAAACCAGCTCAGCGGCTTCAGCGGAGAGGTCGTTTGAAAATGTTAACGGACGCACAGACGGACGACGGACAAAAAGTGATCGTTAGCTAAACATGTACGTGATGAGAATGGCAATAAGAAAGAATCTAGAAGTGAAAGACAAAATGATAAACCGAGTGACAGTAGAAAGCTTCATAAAGTGACTGAAATGACTGAAGAAACGGGTCTAAATGAGAAAGGGAAAAATGGAGAAAGGCTATAGGGAAAGAAAACGAAGTTTTCAGTAAGAAACTAGTTGATAAAGAAAGATACTTGTGATAATGACAGAAATGTCAGATGATCTGAAAAAGAGAAAAAATTAGTGGAAAACAGACCTACTAATAACAATATGTTAAACAGAAAAGGAAAAGAAAGTGTCAGTGATAAACAAAGTAACAAGTATTATAATAAAGAGAAGGAGAAAGAAATATGTAAAGACAAAAATAATAGTGAGAGGTCAAGACATGAATAATAACAGAAGTAATAAGAAGAGTTAAGAAAACAAGCAAAGTTTAGGAAACTAAAGATGACAATAATGAGAATAAAAACTGGAAGAATAGAGTGGAAAGTAGTGTTGTAAAAATTGAAAATAAACAAAGTCAAAAAGAGAATGACAAAAATCTAATAGAAAGGTGCTTGTTATTAGACAATATCATGGCAGATATAAATAACACATACTCCAACTGCCAACCATTATCAACATTAAATAAGTCTCAGTATATGGATGAGGAAACAATGACTGCAGTGGAAAATATCACGCAGGGACCATTAAACATGGCAATTGAAAAAGTAATGGATGAGTTCTGCGGTCTGTCTGTTAGGTTGATGCAACAGGCAGTAATTAGTGAGAGGTAATAGTGCTAGCTTTGAAGTGGCAGAAGAAATAGTTGCGGCAAGAAGTGAGGTGGAAGAAATAGTAGGTCGAGAAATAACAAAAGAAATGATGGAAATAATAAGGAAAACTGTGTTGGACTGTAGTGTAGACGAAGCAAGAAAAAAAAAAAAAAAAAAAAAAAAGAACAAAGTCAGAAACGACACAAAAATAAGAATCACAAAATAAGAGAAGTGTATGAACAATTAGATGTAAGTTAGCAAATAAATAAGGAAGAGAAGCAGGAGGAACTTTGTACCATTGTTTAGCTCCCAGGGTATATTTTATGACTGTAAAGTACTCCATCGTTGTATCAGTAATGGTAAATACGTACTTGCATATTAACTGACTGTATAATCATGCAAAAATTTGGTTGAAATATGGCATTTATTTTTCATTTTTTTTTTATTTACCATGACTATTTCATGTATTCATTTTTGTTTATCAAAGCAATATGAATTGAAACTTTACACTCTTTTTTTATGAGAATAAGACCAGTAACTCAAAATTGCGTGCATTTGAAATTACTGACAGATAGATTTAACAATGACAGTATACCTGTATTTTCACAAACTATTTTTGCAATGTTCTTTGAACATGTGACTCTTGTATGGTTGTCATGAAAATATGTAATGTGATCAGTTTTTATTATTAAAAATGTTAAATACCATTAGAAGTTAAAATTTTTACATTTGTTACTTTTATGATGGTACACTTAGACCTCTTTTTTTTTTTTAAGACTGTCCATTATAACACGGTTTTAGATATAAGGTGGTTTTAAAGATGACTCCCAAAATATATAGATTATATAGAAGAAAATGGAACACAAATGGTCATTTTTTCTATATGGTATATATAAATTTTTGTAAGGAAATAATATGGCTGCTTGGATGACGCGGTTTCTGCTTTGGAACCCGGCGAAAAAGAGGCTGTAGTGTATTAGATGAAACGAGTGACAATGTTTCATATTATACAATGCATTTTTTAGTTAAAGGTTGTATTACTGCTACTAGAATACTGATATTTGATGATGAAAAGAATAACAGTGATTCATATTACTGAAGACGCTATGAGGCACCACTGCCTTAAACCATTTGGTTATAGGTGAACTCGTACTAATTGTCAGTGTAGTTTACTTGCAATCAAGAATGTGAACCTCGTATATAGTAATGATTAAGTATATGGGCAATTACCGTTATCTCTGCATTCTTGAGAAGATCATTTGTAAAGTAGTAGAATGAAATTAAGCATTTATTTCAACATTTGGCAAACTTATATCTAAAATAAAGGTAGGAGAAAAGTCCAGGGAGTGCCACAATCACAAACTGCAGCCCTTCCCAGACACCAAGAGGAAGAGGAAACCGACAAATCCAAACAAGCACAAATCTAACAATCGTACGAAAAGCACCAAGATTAGCTCTCTCTTCCCCAAACGAGGTAAACGCAATGCTAAAAGGACTAAAAAACACAAGAACAAAATGACACAAGAAAGACATAAAACTATTCGCCTCGTAGAATAAACCAAAAAGCAACAAATAGTAAGACTAACACCGGGGCCACCGCCTTAGGACGGTCAGTAGATTAAACCACCGAGGGGTTTAAAGCACTTTTACTGCTAGCCAACTTCAGTCTGGGTCCCGATGCTTTTCTTAATACAGAAATACATAAAAATTCGGTTAAAACTTTAAGGCTTCTAAATTGTCTGCATATGATTTTTGTACACTGTATACTACATTAACTCATCATCTTATAAAAGATAAACTTATTGATTTAATCAACCGAATGCTTATTCGGGAGAATACCCAATATTTAGCTTGCAACGAAGAATGTGCTTTTTTCACTTCTGATGTATACAATAATCACAATTTATGGTCTTGTCAAAATGTCTGTGATGCCCTTGTTTACCTTGTGGATAATATTTTTATTAGATTCGGAACTAAACTTAATAGGCAAACTATTGGTATTTCGATTGGAACTAATTGTGCTCCTCTTGTTGCAGATTTTGTTATGAGAGAGATTTCATGAAGTCTCTCTCACAAGAAAATCAGGCTGACATTATTGAGGCTTTCAGTTCAACTTCAAGATACCTTTATAATTTATTAAATATTGACAAAATTTACATTGACCAAATGGTTGACCGCATATACCCTAAAGAAGTCCAATTAAATAGAGCCAATTCTTCCGATACCCAGGCGCCTTTTTGGATTTGAATCTCTGTATAGCTAATGGTACAGTTTCCACCAAAATTTATGATAAACGGGACGATTTTGATTTTGATATAGTCAATTTCCATTTTCTGGGTGGTGATGTCCCCGCCCCGGCGTACCTCATACGGGGTATACATATCTCAACTTATTAGATTCACTAGAGCTTCTTCTAATCTTAGTGACTTTAACTACCGTAATAAAGCCCTTACTTCCAAACTTCTTAGGCAGGGATTGTTATTTTTAACTCCGTAAGGCGTTTTCAAAACTTTATAGCAAACACAGTTACTTGGTAGAAAAATATAGCGTTAGTCTGAAAACACTTCTGCAACATGGTATATCGGAACCAGAATTTTACGGTGACAGTGTACAGATTTATAAAAAATTGTAGGTAAATCTAACTTTTCGGAGCAATTCAGAAAACTAATTAACCGTTATAAAAGAATTGGCTATAGCCTGAATATTATGCGGCAGACTGCATGCCTAGTTGTCAACCCAATCATTGTTGATGGCTATGCTTCACTCTTTAATTGCACGACGGCGGTTCGGGCCTCAGACTCAATGACGGCCTCTACGTAAAACTTTAACCAGTGGGTTGGGGCTTGACGATATGTCTTTGACTTAGCCCACCATGGTTCAACTATTGGTTTTCATTTACTCTGGCATACAGTAGAATTAGCCATGAGTACTCGCCTTTGTTTATTATAGTGATTATTCTAATTTTTATGTTTTCGCTTTGATAATTCTGATTTTTATGTTTTCGCTTTGATGCATTGACTGAGTTGGGAGCCTTTATGCGAACCGATTTTTTATGTATTTCTGTATTAAGAATAGCATCGGGACCCAGGGTGTGTTAAAGTTTATCTAAGGGACATTACTTAACATTTAACAGAATTTCCTAATTATCTACCTTGCTATACAGTGACGTCATCAACGTCATGACTACGACGTAACGTCATTATTGTATTGTTACTTCTGTACTGTAGATGATTAAAACAGTTGCTGTATTTATGATGTAGTTGAGTTTAACAAGTGGTAGCAGAGCAAAGACAAGGATCCCCTAGCGTGAGGCAAAGTGTAGAGTCTACAGGGCCAAGAATGGGCAAGTTATTGGTGAAAAAACATTTACAACTGGTATTTTGTGGAATTTTGGTGGAGTTCCTGTTTTCAACTGGCTGGAGTATTGGTGGACATTGCTGGAGTATTGGTGGAAGTCTCTGGAATATTGGTGGAATAATCTGGACTATTGGTGAAATTAGCTGGAGTATTGGGTGGGACTCTAGAATATTGGTCAAACTTGCTGGAATTTTGGAGGACGAGACTATTATTGGAACTAGGTGGAGTATTGGTGGATTTATTTAAGAACTTTATAGAATTTCTTAAGAATATATTGGGTGATTAAGGACTAAAAATACATCATGACAACACGAATAAACCCTCCTTCTTTGGATAAAGCAAAACCTTATGAAAGATTCATGCAGGAAGTGCTGGCGTGAAAAGAAATAACGGATCTGGCGAAAAAACAAGCAGGGCATTGCGGTGGCGCTATCATTACCAGATGTAACATCAGATTTCTCTCGATGACTTAAAGAGTGACTTTGGACTGAACATTTTGATTGCATTTTAAAATAAAAATATGAAGAAAAGCTACTAGTTTTGACAGGTATGAACTATGACAATAAATCAACCTTATATGAGGAGGCCAAGGCATCATTGAAAAAGTTTAGAGGAGATGGAAGTGCCCAAAAAGAGAAATCAAGCATCAAACTGGAACCAGCTTATCTTGCACAGAACGAGGAAGCTCTTTTAGCAGCAGGCTATGTAAAATCTAAGCATTACAGCAGTTTTGACAACAGAAGAGGGTTAAGACGAGATAGGGACAGTTTTGGTCGGAGTAACAGTAACAGAAAGTCTAAAAAAATTTCAGTCCAAAATTCTCTAAGAAAATGAATCCAGTAGGAACAGATGGGCGGACTCTAATGTGTAAGTGCTGTGGATCTTTTAGTCCGTCTAAGTGTCCTGATACATGGGAGAACCAGGCCAAAGTCAATGTTACTGAAGACGAGCATGCTGTTTTGTTTACAGGCTACAACAAAGATGAAATTGTAAGGTTGGGTGGGGACGCGCGTAACTGTGCTGTTCTGGATAGTGCATGTAGTAGTACTGTGCGGAAAATCTGGCTTGATGGGTATTTGAAGTCATTGGATAAAGAGGACAGTGATAAAGTTGTCCAGACTGATGGGGTGAAAATATTTAAATTTGAAGGAGGAACACGGCTGAAATCGGAGGGGGAATATAGCATTCCAGTAGTTATAGCAGGAAAAAAGGTAACAATTAAAGCAGATGTGGTCAATTCCGCTATTACTTTCTAGGACGACAATGAAAAATGCTGGGATAAAATGGACCTAAAGCATGAAAGAGCAGAAATATAATATTTGGACAGGATGCCTCAATTTAACATCGTCTGGATATTATTGCATACCCATTGACAAAACGGAGAAAATTCCAGTTGAGACTGTATGTGCAGTAAAGTTGGACGACATTAGCGAGAATGAAAGATACAAGATATTGCTGAAGCTGCATAGACAATTTGCACATCCATCTAAAAGAAAGCTCGTAGCTTTGTTAAAAGATGCTGGTGTATGGCAAGCTGATTACCTGGAGGTCTTGACAAGACTTGAAGAGAGCTGTGAACTGTGCAAAAGTTACTCTAAAACTCACCCACGTCCAGTTGTAGGTTTGTCAATGGCACATGAATTTAATGAAAAGGTCGCAATGGATTTGAAACAGTGGAAGGGGCGCTGGATTTTGCACATGACTGATATGTGGTCTAGATATACAGTATCGGTCTTAATTGATAGAAAATGACCATCTGATATTATAGACGGGATAATGTCACATTGGATTGGCAAATTTGGGATAATGAGGGTCGTTTTGACTGACAATGGTGGAGAATTTAATTCCGATGAGATGAGAGAAGTTGAATCGATCCTGAACATTCAGATTTGTACAATAGCTGGGGATAGTCCTTTTCAAAACGGTCTGTGTGAAAGAGTTCATGCAGTCAGACACATTTTGCTTACAAAGTTGGAAGATGAACAATATGGAGCAAAGAGTGAGACACTAGCCGTTTTGACTGACAATGGTGGAGAATTTAATGCCGATGAGATGAGAGAAGTTGAATCGATCTTGAACATTCAGGTTTGTACAATAGCTGGGGAAAGTCCTTTTCAAAACGGTCTGTGTGAAAGAGTTCATGCAGTCAGACACATTTTGCTTACAAAGTTGGAAGATGAACAATATGGAGCAAAGAGTGAAACACTCTTATATTGGGCAAATATGGCTAGAAATTGTCTTCAAATGTGGAATGGGTTTAGTAGTCACCAGCTAGTGTTTGGCGCAAATCCTAATCTGTCTGGAATAATGACTGATAAATTGCCTGCTCTTGATGGTACGACGACAAGTGAGACAGTCGCAAAACATCTAAACACACTGCATGCCTCAAGAAAAGCATTCACAGATACAGAGGCAAATGAACGGATCAGACGGGCACTAAGGATCAAAGTCAGGGCAGCAGAACAAAGATATTTGAATGGAGACTTCGTATTCTACAAGCGTGAAGGTAGAGAAAAATGGCTAGGACCAGGAAATGTTTTTCTAAGACGGAAAAGTTGTATTTGTAAGGCATGGACGTGTGTTTGTAAGGGTGTCACCTAACAGACTGTGTACAATCAGGGTGAAGTTGCTAGCTGTAAAAAAAGCTTTAACCCACCCCCAACCCCGGTGGTTTACGAGGCGATTTGTTTTATGTCTTACCTTGTGTTATTTAGTTCTTGTGTTTTTAGTCCTTTTAGCATTGCGATTACCTCGCTTGGAGAAGAGTTTTGGTTTTGTCTGTGGTGTCTGGGAAGGGCTGCGGTTTGTGATTGTGGCACTGCCTGGACTTTTCTCTTACCTTTTTATGTAAAAATGTCGTATCATAGTTTATTGAAAGCTTTCTCTGAATGTTCAGATAGTACCCTTTTTGACTTAAGTGAGAAAATTTTTAAACTTTAAGTATGTAAAGCTTTAAAAGAGTATTGTTCCTAAATTCTTTTGATTGTACATATGTGTTTTTTTTGTCAGTGATACATAGGTTTGGAGAGAATGTATGCATTTCCATTTTTATCCCCGCGCTTTTGGAAGAAAAAGCGGGGATATTGTGATACCCCCATCCGTCCATATGTCCGTCTGTAATGTCACACCATTGCTCCTAGACCATTTAAGCTAGAATCTCGAAACTTTCACAGGCGATAGCCCTATGAATTAAGACTAGAGGAACACATTCGGAATTTTTATGTAACCCTTGAGGGCAGGGCCAGGGGGTGCGGCCCCAAAAGGTCCAAAATTCATTTTGTACATAGTCATGTCGCATATCAAATCAAAGGTAATGAAGAGTAGAATACAGTGGTGAAAACATTTTGACCCCGGGGACATGGGGTTTACCAGGGGTCAAAACATAGGATTTTGGGTCCTTTTTATCCCCGCGCTTTTCGAAGAAAAAGCGGGGGATATGGTTGTACCCTCCCTCCGTCCTTCCGGTCGTTTGTAATGTCACACTATTGCTCCTAGACCATTTAAGCTAGATTCGCGAACATTGTAAGGAAATGTTTCAACTTTAAATGCATAATAGAGTACACTGTCAAATTTCTATACAAAGGACATGACATTTTTTACATTTTCGTTCTTCTTCTGACGGAATGCACTGAACTTCTATGGGACATTAATTGACATTGTTGTGCTAAAGAAATGGTTTTAGGTGGTACATGGAGGCCAAGCCAAGCAACACTTTTTCGAAAAATTCAAGTGAAAACGACCAACGCCACTTCAGATATAGACTCTTTAAATTCCCTGTATTTTTCAGTCAAAGGGAGATAATTTGGGACCGAAAGAAATTCAAATTCAGCTTGAGGTCATTTGATGGTAATTTTTGTGGTTTTACTTACAGACATTTGTGCAAGATATTTATGAAAAGTAAAGTGACATTTCTTTTATACAAAGCGAGTTATGACTGGAAATGCTGTTTTTAATTATGGGCTCATAACTCCATAATTTATGACTACGAAAGAATTACCTTTGTGACTTTAAAAGACAGACGTGTGACAAAAATGGCCATGAAAACATTTAAACGAAAAAGGTACAACACAAGCCGGTACTCAAAACTGTACACTTTTTATTGCCTTTGAGTATATTTCCCGCGAGTTTTGGCCGTAGACTCTCAGTACATAAAGGGGCGAATCGTCCTTACACACGCCACCCGTATCAATAGTCACTAGCAATTGTGAGTCAATAATTCATCGAGCAAAGACAGTTGTTAAACCAATCAAACGAGAATGAGAGGGGTGGCAGAGGCGGGCAATCTAATTAAATGTTTGGTAAGTATCTTCTATTAAACATGTTTTACTCATAAAAATGAATGTTTAATACGAATATAATTTCCCAAATATTTAATGCAGAATCACTGTTGGACGGCAGGTCATTCGACGCCCCTTACCGAGATAATACAGCAGTACTCAGGGATAGATCCTGGCGTAGTTTAGGGTACAAATGAGGAATTTAGGTAGATATAAATATCTTGCCCTAAATTTCCTCCATTTCGTTCCCTATGACCTAAATGATCTGAGCCAGGCACTGGATAACACACACATCAGATTAGCTTTTGTGACTGGCAAGACCAACCGCTTCCCCCTCCTCATCCCATCCCCTCCCCCCCACCCCCGCCCAACACACACATGAAGCAAAGTGGGCAACCATTGAAGGAGATTAGTGCTAGAATCAACTACATGAAAAAAGGGGTGGTCGGGTGGTGCGAAGGTGTCATGTAGCTTACATCACCTGGACGTCCTACTGATATTGGCTTACAGTTGGGCAAGACCTGCTACCCTTGTAGCAGGTAAGGGTAGAGGGGGGAATGTTTTTATTTATTCTGTTTCTTCACTTTCATTCCTGTTCCTGTTTCTTCCCTGTACCTCTCTTCCTTCTCCTCTACTATCTATTCTATCTCTTTTCTCCCTTTTTCTGGGAGACGACACAAAATGACCCACAAGGGTTGACGTTTCATTAAACCCCAACTCAATCAATCAACAACATGAAAAAGTAAAGATGCCCAATAAAAGAAAACGGTCAATATACCATACTAGTAATGGAGACAAAGAACCATTGAGTATTTGAGAATATATTAACGAACACAGAAGTTTCGATAGGCTGCTGCGCATATGGCACTGGGTACATTTTCTTGCACAATGCATCTCAAATATAATAGCGTTTCCCACCTGTGGCTATGATGGAAATACGTAAATGCCTGGGCCCAGTTGTTCAAAACTAACAACATCGTTAGTTAACGAATCGTTAAAATTTACATTGAGTGATACGCAAATATGCTGAAATTTTTTGCTGAAAAAATGTGAGTAGCTGTTGCTACTCACATTTTTTCAGCAAAAAATATCAGAATATTGTATATTGAATCCGCTAAAACAGTTAACGAAATGACCCTTATGAGCTCATTAAGCTGACGACGCTTTGAACAACTGGGCCCTGAAGTTTTCAGGTATAGTTGATGTACAGTGGCTCTTTGGTTTCATTGCCTTAATCTCATCTAGAATATCTCTGAAAATATAGAAGAATAATTGTCACTATACGAATTCTCAGAACTAATGATGAATGGTTTTAACTTCGTATCTTCAATCTTTATCAGGCCTTTCAGGACCCGATAAAACTTATACTGAATAGCATGCCTTGTCCCTCATGCTATCAAATGCATATCCGTAATAGTATTATGCCAAACTTATTCAGCCTTTTGTGATTTTTCCGTTTATTATCTATTCGCATGTGTTGCATTTTTTCTAAAATAATAACTGACAATACAGAAAATACGAAGCTAAAATCACAATCATTCAGGAACTTGATGAAATCAGTACTATAAAAAGTTTGCATTTGTTCCTTAGTTTATTCATTCATATTTATGATTTATGTCCTGCCAATATGAATTCAGCAAGTTACAGTTGTAATAACCAAGATTTGAAAACGCAGAAGTTCAGCAGACGAACATAAATGACTTTTTTCTTATTTTTACAGAAAATTAAGCTTTATTTTTCATTCGAATTTTCTCCGTGAGAGGTAATCTGAATGAAATATACGAAAAAAACAAAACAAAAAAAAACACTTCTTTTTCTATAAACAGTAAACTAATATTAAAAAAAAAAACCTATAAAAACATATGTTGCTATTTATAGACAACATGTCAAGTATTTAGCCTTCAACTTAAAATAATTTGCTTGCGTAAGTTAGACTCCGCCCTTTTCCAGTCAGAGGGCTCATAATAAAAATATAGTTTGCTAAATCATTTCTGAGGTTTGAAACATTTCTAAAAAATCAAAAGGCAGCACTTATTAAGAACTGCTGATAATCCCACAAGTTTGGTAAATTGAGAGACGTTGGGCTCGGACGTTTGGGGAAAGAAATAAATATGGAGATACCAGGACAGTACGAACTTTGGGGAATCAAGTCTGAGAAGTGATATCTTCAGATAGTGTTTGGTTCGTCGCCTTAGTACTTAGAACTCTGTTGTTTGCAAAAGATATACCTAGTTCGCATAATGGATTCTACAAAAAATGTCCCTTGAGATCAATGACAGCATGCAGAAAAAAGCATAGATTGTGGGTACTCGTTAAAACCGCTTGGCCGAGGCGGTTCTAATACGTACCTACAATCTATGTTTTGAGATTCATTTTTGGTGGTAAAATTCTTAATACATTTGAATAGGCGTGTTTTCATACTGCGATTAAAAAAATAAAAAGATAAAAAATAAATGAATACACAAATGAAAATTTAAAAAAAAAAATGTCATTAATCATTTTGTTACACAAAACCTACTAGAAACATGTGTTACCACGGCAGTTAAACTACTGGAGATATAAGAATAAACAAGATTAGTTGAAGATAGGCATCTTCTACTAGTGTTTTGATCGTGGTGCCGTTGCTTTAAGTGCGTCCTTCTTTCCATTTGGTGTCTTGGACAGAAAGTGTCAGGTAATTGTATCGATTCATGATCATTGCCTTCCTTTCTATGTTACATGTTATAGGTGTTTAAAATCACAAACTTGGAAGAGAGCTGTCAACATTATTTCAGTGAAATGTATTTAGTGCTTTCGGATGCAAAAAAGAAGCATGGACAAAAATAAAACATGTAGTTCATTGAGAATCACCTAAGGAACATTTGTGCTAAGAGTGGTTCAAATTACTTCATTGATTTTAGAGAAAATGTTACTTAAACGTTTTGGCTATTACAATTCTTCGAGACATTTCAGTTGTCATGGCAACAAATCAAACGATGTGACCGGCAAATAAACAAACTATGGAAGATAACGGTTAACATGGCGGTCACCTCGCTGTTTATGTTCTCTCGTAAAAAATTGTGAATAAAATGTGATTCCGTTGCTTTTTCTGGAGGGGACTAGATATGTAGAGAATAGATATCTTTAAAATGTGACTTGTGTAAAAATATGTGATAAAAATTTGGGAAAATTTGGAATATTTGGGAGCAAAAGCCTTTCCAA
The DNA here is from genome assembly GCA_964016985.1 of Anodontia alba. Lineage (NCBI taxonomy): Eukaryota > Metazoa > Mollusca > Bivalvia > Lucinida > Lucinidae > Anodontia > Anodontia alba. Next base: position 68,209 of record CAXHKG010000243.1, read on the forward strand.
GCATGTAAACATTCGATTTTTGTTACGCAATATTACTGATATTACTGATAAAGTGAAGGTATATCTTACTTAAACATTATTAACGTATTAAATTCCGATGAAGTAGCCGAAGGCAACTCCTCGCCGAAAATTTCTTCAGTACAGTGGATGCCTAAAGGTCATGAGTGCTGAATCTTCTCTAGCTACACCTGTTTCACAAGGAAGAAAGCGAGAGTTAACATCCCCGGAGTTTGACATGGATCCTAAGAAAAATAAACCTTTACCTGTTAGCCCAGTATCAGCGATGGCCACGGGTACCAGTTCCTCAGACCCAGCATAACATCACACATTGTCATACCGGAGTCTGAACTTCTTAAACTCTCAGCAGTCTTGAAAGACACGTTCCAAGGAGAGATCGTTGGGCTAGTCAATGGTATTGTTGAAGGAGTACCTGACGGGCTACGTGCGCAGATATCTAAAGTTGAGAAAGCCAACACAGAGCTGGAAAAGGAAAATCAGTTTCTTCGTACCAAAATTGAAACTCTGGAGCAGAAGGTCGATCAGGCGGAGCAATATAGCTGCCGAAATTGTTTACGAATCTCTGGGTTCAACGAGGAGCCCCTCGAAAACACTGACAACATCGTCATGCAGCTGGCAGCCGATATCGACTCTGATGTTCAACTGTCTGAAATCGACCGAAGTCACAGAGTCGGTAACCCCACCAAACCACGCTTGAAGCCCAGAGACATAATTATTAAATTTGCCATATATCGCAGCCGTCAGAATTTCTACAGACAACGAACACTCCTGAAGGAAAGAGGTCATCAAGGAGTGGCTGTAAATGAAGACCTTACCAAAGTCAGAAGTTCCCTATTGTACGAGGCTAGAAATCTCGCGAAAGTTAATTTAGTTCAAGGTGACTGAAAACATTCTCGTGAAAGATAATGAAGCCCTAGTTAACCGTATTAACACAATCAGTGACTTGTTCCATTTCGGTTACCTGGTGATGGGCCCGGGACAGCCTAGGCTGTCTCGGGGGCGTCCGGCGGGTCTGCGGGCCGGGGCGCGTGCCAGCGGTCGCAGTTTCGCTGGTGCAGTTGTAGGTACCTCCTCAGGTGGTGGGAACATGGAACATTAATTAAGAAAAATAACCTGACACCCATAAAATCTAGAATGAACTCGACCAAGTGATAAAGATGGAAGTATCATTTCGGCATTAATGAGCTACCGTGCTACTGAGGATCTTTCACTGGATGTTGAATCGTGATGGGATGGAGCTTTTTGTCGCCGGCAGGAAAAAGGTGCTGTCCTATAATTTTTCGAATTGGACACGATACCATGAGTAGACCTGTACGCATAACATGCATTACCTGACTGCGACAATGGGCCCGTTCCCTCCTGGATTTAGTTTTTAATGAGGGTTCCTAAATACTTCGGTCCTTCTCAACACGAAAATATGCCCATACAATTTTGATCCCTTTGAATCCCACTTTTACATAGTAAAACTGGGGTTTATAGGCGTATACTTTTTTTTTCTTGTTTCTGCTAGGAAGCATGGATTGTGGGTGCTCGTTAGGACAGCCTCACCGAGACGGTTATAACGGGTGCCCACGTCTTGGGCGGAAATATGAAAAAAAAACAGAAACTATAATATATATATATATATATATATATATATATATATATATATATATATATATATATATATATATTTTTTTTTTTTTTTTTTTTTTTTCTGAAAATTTTTAGTTTTTGGAGGTGAAAACGTCAGCCTTATACAAACAATAATTTTATAACTTTTTGTCAGTCTGCCTACTTGTGCCATGATCAGTAGCCTATAGATATCACTACTGTTCACAGTCGCCGCTCGTTCCAAACCCTTTCCCCGTTCACCTGACAGTTGTCGCGTCTTTTGTGTGTAAAATGAAGCTTTATTAGATAAACGGCGAAATGCTTCGGAAAGAGCGACCACAGTCAACAGGAAACGTACTCTAATTATCAGATAAATTTCTTAATATAATCCTAATCCCATGTGCTGTCTGATTAGTTTTCGTTGTCCGCATGAAGAAAATTTGCATTAATGGCTATACAAAAAGCACACAGTGAGGATTCTGAATCTTTACTGTGTGCACATGCCGGAAGGTAAGTTTTCAGACGTTGCGGCTAAAATAAAAGTTGACACTACTGAGGTTCCCGTTCGAAATTCAAAGCAATTGACGTTTTGTTGATAAACATGGTGAAATATACTATCGGTTAACACAAGTCCGGAACGTAGAGCAACATGAAGAAATTGGCCCTAATGCATACGTCTACAGAGAGGGCCCAAGTCAGCCAGCCTATTCATTCGCCCACTTAAATCAGGGTCTTCGCTGTTCGCTAACAGGCTGCAAAATCAGTCTATACTGTATATAATGACCCAATTCACGCAAACGGCCAATCTTCAAAAATCAATATAGACCTAGACTAGATGCCGCGGAACACTGCTTGCCAATCATTACACATCAACAAGTAGTAAAACTTGACTATTTCAAATTTTAGGAAAAGTATGGTACAGAATAAGGTGTCCGAATACTTAGGGTAAACACGGGATATCGACGAATAGAGGAGGTCTTCATCATACAGCACGGCTGTACATTTAAATCCGAGCAGATAAATGAGATAAGCAATATTTATTATTTGAAATATAATCAATTTTATTATCAAAGAATTACGAGGGTGAGTCAATAAGTAACCAGCCTAATTTATTTCCGGTTGAGATCCACCTCTTCTTTTTCAATGTAATTGTCCTCTAGTGTGATGCACTTAGACCAACGGTGTTCAAGTGCCATCAGCCCAGAGCTGAAGAAGTCAGGGTCTTTTCCATTGATCCACTCCTCAACTGCCGTCACGACTTCTTCATCAGACCGGAAATAAAGTCCACGGATATCCTTTCTCAAGTTTGGGAATAAAAGGAAGAAGTCGCTAGGAGCTAGGTCAGGCGAATAGGTAGGATGTGGTATTAATTCATACCCGTTTCGCTCTACAGCATCCATTGCAACTTTGCAAGTGTGGACTCTCGCGTTGTCCTGTGGCAGCAAAACACCTTTAGAGAGTTTACCTCGGCGTTTTTCACGGATGGCGGTTCTCAGCTGGTCTAACAAGTTTGCATAGTACACTCCAGTTATTGTACTTCTCCAACATATTAACGCCTTTTGCGTCCCAAAATACTGTGACCATCACCTTGCCAGCAGATGGTTGCGTCTTGAATTTCTTTGGCCTCGGGGACCCAGGCCTACCCACTGACGACTCTGAGCTTTATTCTCTGGCTAATAATAATGAACCCAAGTCTCATCTACAGTCACCAGACGCAAAAAAAAAAAAAAAAAAAAAAAAAAATCTTTTGACCTAAAACGCTTCAACAAGGCGCTGCATACTGATGCTCTGGTTGCCATTTGCTCATTGCTAAGGGATTTGGGGACCCAACGGGCTGTTAGCTTGCGCATACCTAAACGATCATGTAAGATTGTTGAAACGCTACCATGCGAAATGCCTAATGCCTGCGCTATTTCTTCCACCTGAATTCGCCTATCAGAATATACCAGATCCCAAACTTTCTTACACATTTCTTCGTCGGTGACATCCAGTGGGCGTCCAGACCTGGCTTCATCTTCTAAAGACGTTCTACCGCGTTTGAATTCCCCTACCCAGAATTTAACCTGAGCATAAGATGGTGCAGAAGACCCATAAACATCGGCTAACTCGCCGTGTATTTCCTGGCCTGTTTTACCTTTTAAATACAAGTACCGAATTATAAAGCACGGTACTCAGCTTTAGATGAAAAGCATGCCTTTGCACATCACTAGCCATGTGTGACGTTCGATATCTTATTAAAGAATGACTCGATTTTGTGCAATTTTGTACCCATGTATAAAACATATATTGAAACAAAGCATGAAATTCGTGACCTTCTCGGTCCATCGGAAATGGGATAGGCTGGTTACTTATTGACTCACCCTCGTATGTTTATTTGTAAATATTATGTAAGTTCCTTTTCAAGACGGTTTCTCTGTTGCAGGTTTTCTTCCTTTGTATGTCGGTTATTGTAACTGTGCCGTTGTCATTGTTTATTCTTCATCTTTTTTGGTCGATTGTTTACAATTGAGCCAAAGTATACATACACCAATATTTCCTTAAGGCTGTTGTTCACGTGATTATCATTGGCCAATGAAATCAAACCGAGCGTGTGTACGAAAAGTGCTGACCCAGATCAGGCGCCACAGACCACAGGAATAACGGGGTTAAATGAAACAGTCATAAGTCGTTCAGGACCATTGTCCCAGCCTACACGCATAGAAAATCGACACACCAGTGCTGTCAGTGCTCTGATTTCTTTCGATGCCTTGGGAAGGCAGTGCTTCGTGATTGTGACCTATCCTGGGAAACTCCAGTTATAGTTTTCCATAATTTACACTTGAAAACAATCTGAACTGAACAAAAAGATACTTTGGAAGTATTTTTATTTACATTCCATTGAGGGTCGGGTAAACAACAGTGTGCTGCATTTCACTGTAAATGATTTATAAACTCAGCTTAGGTTTTGTTGCAATCAATAGTAACTAATATGCCGCGACTTTTACTAAATCGATTTTACACTAAGTACAAAATTCTATCTCAGACAAGCGGAGTTTCCAAAGAAATTACCCTCAATAGTATTCAGAATGACATCAGACGACATTCCTATTTTAAAGAAAATAACTAGGTATTTCATATGAATTGATTGCCCAGCAGACGACTCACATGAGACGCCAAACCTTGTCAGCAAAATAGAATATTTCAGAATAAAACATCACGAAAACATACCTATATAATTTTGACCCCCTTAAACCCCACTTTTATATAGTAAAACTGGGGTTTACAAGGGTATACATTATTTTTCTTATTTCTGCTCAAAACATAGATTGTGGGTACTCGTTAGAACCGCCTCGCCGAGGCTGTTCTAAAGAGTACCCACAATCTATTTTTTGAGCAGAAATATGAAAAAATATCAGAATTTTTATTTGTAAACTTTCAGATTTTGGTGATGAAATTTTCAATATATTTGAATAGACGTGTTTTTGTAATGTAAATAAATTTAAGGGTAAAACTTTCCGGGAATTAATATGAAAACCGTTTTGCTCTGAACTACGAAAAATGCTGATGATGGCATTTATCTTATGAAACTGTAGCTCTGTGTGTGTTATGTCTTCTACCTTCATTATTTTGCCATTGGCATCTGCCCGTCTCTCTGTCCGGCTGTCTGTCTGTCCGTCACAAAATCGTATCCGCTCGAGTACTTGGAAACCGTTTAAGATACATTCATGAAACTTCATAGAAATATTAACCAACATTGGACGACATGCAGAGCATTAGAATCATAACTTTTGGATATATCTTTTTAGTTATGTCCCTTCGAACTTTGTAAGTAGCAATTTCTGTGACAGAAACGTGTCCGCTCCAGAAGGCAGAACTTGTGGGGGTGGGGGGGGGGGGGGGATGTGTATGTGGAATCAAGATGGAAAATAAGTACACCTGTATTTTTGTCGGACTTGTAGTTCCAGATTTAAGCCCCCTTTTCGACGGCTATAATGGAATCTTGTAAGCAAGACATCTCAGTGTGAGCTAGAACCTTATAACTTTTTACGCTGTTCGAGGATGATGAGTAGATTACCTGATTAACTGTTGAGAAAAAAAATCTGATTTGTTCTGGAGTTATGCCTCTTGTAAAAACTGATAATGAAATCTTGTCAGCAAGATATTTTAAATACTAGTTGTGCTAGGGCGTTGAAACTTGGTGTGCTTTATGGGGATGATAAGAAGATCACCTTAGTAGTTTTTAATCAGATTATTTTATCCGCGTTATGCCTCTGTTCAACTTCATCATTTTGTAGCAACAAACGTATGATTGGCATATTTTACCACCATACAAGCCAGATGAGTATGCAGTCATATGATGTGTAAATGCATTCATTTCCTCTGGATATGTGAGTCGTACTTAGGAGTAAAGTGTTTCTCCAAGACTAATGTAACTGACTGGAATGCCCTTGATACCATTTTCAGGCCAGCGTCATTATTCTGATTCAGCAAAGAAGCAATTTGTTGAAATGACGGACCAGTTTCCAGCTTTACCCAAAATATGAATAGTGCAGTTTTGTGTTTGTGTAGAGGTTTTACGGACCAGTCAACCCAATGGGGTCATATCGAGCGCAGTCAGTTTACCTAACCACACGCTTACTGGGCAGGCTTAGTCCTCTAAGCGGTTAACCAGTATTGTGCACATTCTTTCGCCAGAAACTGACAACCCTTCTTGAATCAGCGGACGGGAGAGAATGACCATAGAAAATATTTCATGATCAATCACCACGAAAGAATGTTGCCGACCTCGGCGGGGGTTGAACCCGAGACCTCCTGGTCTCCATTCGGACGGCGCATCCAACTGAGCAACCGAGGCCGGCGAACAGTGCAGTGCTTCTGTCCCTGTTCACTGTATCCCTCGTGACTCGCAAACATAGTCTGAAACTGTGATTTTGTCCAACCAATTAAGATAAGTAGTCGTGATCTGTAAAAAAAAAAAAGATAATTGACGTCAAAAAAAATGATAACTGTCCATTTCTGGACATTTCTACAAAACCGTCATTGATCTCAGAAGCCTGGCAGGCTCGTTTTAGATGGATCCTCATGTGCATCCCATGCTACTGAACTGTCTATACGATTGCCATGCAGATGGTAGACACAGATCCTATTTTCAGAATCAGCAAATACACTGAAATGTAGCAGAGGATCAAGCCGAACTTCTATGGGTATGTTTTTGCATATATCCATCTCAACTTTCTTTTTACACACAATACATTTTTGTGTGTCTTTCCTGCTGCCTCAGCCTTAACACAAACTGATTGTTCTGCAGATTTAACAAAAGGTAGCTTCGGCTCTGAGACAGTATGATCACAGATATTAACTGGCATGTTAGAATCCGCAAAATCATTTGAACTATTCTGAAATTTTTTTTCTGTTCACTTTCCTGATGCCTGAAGATAAAAGAATTCTTGTTCAGACAAACAGATAACCCAACATTCATTTGCCAGATATTCTCTGTGCCAGATATATGCGTCTCCGTTCAGCATGCATCTGTCAATGTAAGATGTCTGTTCTTTTTTTTTTTTTTTTTTTTTTTTTGTATTGTATTTGCATAAAGTACATTTATCAGTCATGACTATAAAATCATAAAGTCTGTTTTTGTTTGTGTTGAGGTTTTACGGCCCAGTCAACCCAATGAGGTCATGTCGAGCACGGTCAGTTTACCTAACCACACGTTTACTGGGCAGGCTTAGTCCTCCAAGCGGTTAACCAGTATTGTGCACATTCCTTCGCCAGAAACTGACAACTGCCCTTCTTGAATCAGCGGAAGGGAGAGAATGACCGTAGGAAATATTTCATGATCAACCTCCACGAGAGAATGTTGCCGACCTCGGCGGGGGTCAAACCCGCGACCTCCTGGTCTCCTGTCGGACGGCGCATCCAACTGCGCCTACATAAAGTCTGTACATGTTGTGCATATATGCATACAGAGTACTGTAATCACTCACCTGTAAAACCTGCTTAGGTGTTCTCAGGTGAGGCTACAGTGTATGTTGAAAAGTATGGTTCTGAAGGTCTGAAACTGTAATCTATAGTACCTGTCACTATATCAAAGGCTTCGCATAAAGTGGTCTTATTTTTAACCTCAACAGGTTTCACAGACATTTCCCTTGATTTGGGAGCAGTGTCCATCGCGGTTCAAACTGATTGCCTATCTGGATCAAGAACCTCTTGTATGACAATACCATGAGTAAAATGAGTGGTTGTCATCCAAATCGAAGTTGTCATAGCACATATGGAGCACAAAATTATTGTGTCTCGTGATATTTTGTGGCAGAACTGACGAAATAATTGAGTTGCACATGGCTGTATGAAGTTCAAGTGTCTTGGAGTGTAAGACTGGCCATGACCATAACGATTAAGAATCGTAATAACTTCGGTACTGCCTGTTAGGTGCCTTACTGCCATAGGCAGCGTTAGATATTTTGGCATGACTCAGTCACCATTTGTTACAGCATAGCAACGGTCTTCGGTAAAAGACAGTGCATACCGCTGAGACGTTTCATTTACAAGCTTGGCAGGTTTCCCAGTGATCAGAAAATTAAAACAAAAAGTTAGCATGGTTTCAGAAGGCCGTCGTGCTCCTGAAAGCAACCAGGCCGCAAAGGAGGCCCTGTCATATTTTGCGCGGCTGCCAAAAGGACGGTTTCTTTCCAAAATATTTGCATAGCTTGTCGTTCAATTTATATGTCATACTTTTCATTGTAGAATCTGGGATGCTTTTCTAGAATGAATGACCGATATCTTTCTCGTATCATGGAAAGCCGCTCAACTTCACCTTCGACCAGTATTTATTCTAGTATGTGACCGCAACTGAACTGAAATGCATCATTATGCGCTGCCTGAGATTGTGTACTTTCTGAGTCCTTGTTGGCAGTATGCTTTCTGTTGCTTCGAGTGTATTCTCTGTGACAACAATTATGACAGCGAGCTTCTCTTTCTCCCAAATCTTGGTCTCGCACTTTACATAGCATTTCTATATCACCCGTCTCTTGGGCAGCACACTTAATGGATGCTTCTGCTGTTTCGGTTTTGCATGCCATTTGTTGTGACTTCACGTTTTTTTACTTTATTGGCCTCCTTATTGCAAAACAGACACTTGTCAGTAGGAAACAACACGCTGGACAAAGCAGCTGATGAGCGCTTGCTCCTTTTTAGGGTACTAGATAATTCATCGCCTACGACAGTAGAACTAAGTTTCCGTTTGGTAGCCTTCAGAAGGAGAGCACAAAGCTGGTAACATCTTCTTTGATACCCAAGCACTCTTTAGTCAAGCTCATTCGAAATTTGTAACAGAATCTGATCATCATTGGACAACTTTGTCGCTTTGCAGCCGTTTCCTTAAGTTTACACAAACTAGCTTGTGTAAGAGGTATTATGCTTTCATCTTCAGTACTAGGAAAATGTAAAAAAACAAACCCTCCCACCACCATCTTTAGAGCCTGGCTGTTTCTTGCTCAAAGACATAGGCTTCAAAGCAACTGGCAGTTCCATTGTATGCCTAGCAAGTTATGAATGTTGAAATAGTAAACATGCAATGGTATAAAACAAAATGATATTAGCTTTGAAATTAGAAAAGAGAAACAAAACGCATCTAACAACTTGCCAGACTCGTGAAAGTCGGCTATAATACACTAGGCTTACTGTGACGTTCTGAAACAATCTTTAAACACAACGCACCAAATTCTGCACTGTTGTTAAATTATATGAAAAATCGATACCCAGCTAGCATTCTTTATTTAAGATATAAATGTATATAAGAATACTGTAGTGTTTGTATTTGTTGATATGAGATGCGCTAAAATGTATTTGGCAATCTTAATAAAATTTGAATTGAATTATTTCGAACCGTGCTCAAATGTCCAAGATAAAGCACAGATGTGTTTGGGTTGTACCCATTTGAGCACGAGCGAGCGAGTGTTCAAATGGGTACAACCCAAACTCAACTGTGCTTTATCTGCGGCATTTGAGCACGGTTCGGAATAATTTATTTCTTTTCTAACACCCCTCACTGAGCGAATGTTTTGCACAAATGAGATTTTTATTGATTTTTATGATTATTTTTATTACCTGACTTTCCATTTGGTAGTTGACAATAATTCTTAAGCATTACGTCACACGGTTACGTAGTTAAATGTTCGATGACAAATATTCAAAATGGCGGATTCTTTTGCGAATCAGCTGACTATGTAAAATATTCAAACGATGTAAAACATAAAAACTTGTATCCTGTGTTCATGAAAGAATTTCAAATCGAATGAAATTGGAGTGCCGCAATGGACCTGAGGAGGACAGATATAAAACAGCAAAATAAGAATGTTAACCGACACTTTTGTTTCGATAATGTCAACAAATACACGATGGAAACAAGGAGTAAAAACGAATGTGTTTGTATGATATAACCTTGTCAACCTTAGAGGAACTCATCAGGTAACATTCAAAGAACTGCAATGTTCATAGATTATTTTCTGTCTTACTGATATAATTTATTATGTATATGAATGTTTCGGCCAGTATTGTAAGCTTGCAGCCATAGTTACGCAACTTTCGCAACAGTAATATGATTGGTTTCCCTTTGATAGCGCGCGACGAAATTCCTATGCTCAAATGCCTGAGATAAAGCACGGCTAGAAATATAAAGACAAATAAGGAAAAGCACAAGCAGGGGTGTTAGAAAAAATCTACAGCGTACCGTTATCGGCCTATCAGCTACCTTGACGGGCCGATAACGCCCGCCATAGATTTATGTAGAATGCTTACTGGGTATCAACAGTTGAAACTGAACGCCCTAAAATGAAACGCAAATGCAATCATATCTACATCGGTTGTTATTGTCATCCTACGTGGACGTTCGACGCCTACACGCTTGAGCACATGCATGTATGTGTGAAAACAAATAAAATGAGCCGTCTCACGACATAACCACATAATCATCTTCTGAGACACACACTATCTACTGTGCTTTCGACATCTTTCAGATAGTCGATTTTTGCTTGACGCTTTACACAGAAGAAGTAAATTTGCAAAATTTTGTCATGATTTAATGCAAAACCATTTGTCGTAACTACCTATGTACAAAAAGTTTTATTCTAGTCATTGGTTTTTAAAAAATCAAGTATTTTCACTTTTTCTCATAGTAAAAATGAAGCAAAATCATGCAGAAATCTGTAGGGTAGGTAACTTGGAGTAAGATTTTTAACAAGTTCCACTTGTTCAATTTTGCTGAAATTTTCACAATATTGTTGTAAAAACTTTATTCCGCATTCGAAGATCAAAATTCATTCCTTGTAACAATTGGATGACGGATGGGGATGCTGGCAGCAATTAGTGTACATATCACTGCTCCTGCGTGTATTTTGAGACCAACATTGGATGGGGCTATTCCTATGTACACACTGAGCTGTAATTAACATGATGATAATGGCGATTTAGCTCCGCATGTAGTATACAGTGATCGCAGGAAATGCGAGAGACACTGGCTTCAGTACCATTTGGAATACAAACTATCTTTATTCCCTGTAGCACTTGGTTGAAAACCAGAAATATATTGACCTTTCAGCAGCAAACTAGTTGGATTTATTCAAAAAGCTGCAGATCATTCACTGGAGAAACATCAAGAAAAACTGTTACACCATCTACTATTGATGGTTTGAAAATTTACCAAGCCTTCCTGACAACAGACACTATTCTCTTGAGATTTTTTTTTTTTTTTTTTTTTTTAATTCTCCAGAACGAATTTACTCGAGTATAGCAAAGAAAGCAGGAGGCTGGTCATTTGAGTGAACCCTTTGAAATATCGCCTCTAAAAATACTATGAATTACCTCAGCAGATGGGTTTTTCCCGTTCCACACTGGCCAGTGATCAGAATGTTATGGTCATGCAGAACATATTCCAGGGCTGTCTCTTGTAGTTCTGTCTAGTGTACACCCATTCCAATGGTATAACAAACGACAAAAGTGCCAAAAATGACCCTAAATCTTCGATAAAGCTTTCAAAAAAAAAAAAAAAAAAAAAAAGAAGTAAGAAAACGCCAAGATATATCGAATAAATAAAGTCTTACAAAACACTTTTATATATACAGCAACGGTCCCAACCCTCCTTATACAAGATGTCTAGGGAGCGTCGGCCAGAACATGGTCGCATACCGGCTTTTATCTCATGACCTCATCATTTAATGCGGTACAGTCACTCTCCTCACCAAATGGTTCTCCAACGAAACACGGAAGTAAATAAAAACGAGAAATTAAAACGCGCTTCCGACAAACAGACAAATTCAAGCGAAAACCACCGGCATAAACATGAAGATAATATGCCTTTATATATGTGGGAATCGATAAAGATATGTATATCTCAATACAGGCTACGAAATACTGACGGAAACTGCATCAGCTGTTTCCCCACCCACTTTTAGTGTTGTTATCCATCGCAAGTTGCGCTTGCTTATTGTAGTAAAATGGATTCTGGAGAGTGCTTTTAGGGTTTGTGATAAAACGTCAATGTCCTGTGGACATAACCAACCAAATTACAGGTGCGCCCAGCAACGACTATATGTGCGCCCAGCAACGACTACATGTGTGCCCAGCAACGACTCAGATCAGCATACATGTGCATCCGCCGAGACTACACAGTGAGTGAACAGCGTAGGACCTAATCAATATGGGTGGATATCTTGCCTGATCCAAGTCTTCGCTGGGTATGCAAGCGGTTCAAAATAACTAAATGTTGATGAACTTACTAACTATATATATAACTTATTCACACCTTGGAGACATAAACACATGGAAATAATTTATTTATTTATTATTATTTATTTAATTAAGGCATCTTTTCGATATATTTGTTTGTTGATTTAATCTCAGCAGGACATTCTGAAAAGCGTACCAAAATGTACAAAATATCAAGTCATTTATACAATATAGATATAGTAGCTCTAAAAAGTAACGAACGTAACAGAAAAAAATGCAAGTAGCAGTAATATCAAACCTACAGTGCATTAAACCATTTATAATAGTCCAATACATTGTACTAAGTGCAACCACAGCAAACACAGTGTTAAGGGGATTTTAATAATGATATGTTTCAAAAAAGGAGTTTTGACTGCTTTGAGGTGGCTGTTGTTCCTTATGCTTTGAATTATCGAGATAGTTTGCTTCCATTTCTTCATGTACAGAGGGCGCAAACAATGTTTCTCTTTTAATAGTATATTTCTAGTCACTTACCGGTTATGAGCATTCAAATGGTTGTATCATGAAAATCATATTATGAGATATGCGACTATTAGAAACGAGTGCAACAGTTATATCACAAGCCATGGTCGGTTCAGCTTTGTTATGATAATTGTATACATCATCCATTCATAGCAAATAACATGTAAATGAGTAAGACTATGGGTATTTAGTATTTCAGCTTATGTGCTTTTATTGTTTTAAGGGTAACGTTGGCAACATCGCAGTTACACGCAAACGTCACCCATGGCCAGAGAGCTAAACTCGTGTCTCATCATATTGTTTAAATGACAATAAAATATGCTTAATCTAAGCTAACATGTGTCATTTTGTTTCTTATATAATGTAGTTTCAGAGAATCATAGTGTACAAACTTCTCCTTTGGAGGACGGGATCTATAGCCGGCCCAAGGTCTAGTCTCTCCGAATACTTACTGTCCTTTAAACATCACTTGGAAAGATGTTTTGCTTGGCGTTTTATTATAAATCAAAATACTTTGTTATGACTGACCATATCTTATCAGAAACCATTTGTCTTTTCTGTTTCTATAATTTGTTCTAAACTATTTACCTTAAAACAATATTTATGGCCAAATTGCTTTTACCTCTGCGATTTCTGGAGTAAAGTGATTTTCTTTTTAATTTTTGTTTTAAAAAATATTTTTACTTTATTCTACTGATTTTTAATTATTGATGTTTCATAACAATACTGTGAAAAATTCAGAAAAATTGATTCAGTGGACCCTGTTGAAAACCTGCCTTCAGTTGACCTATCCTACAGATTTCTGCCTACTGTTCAACAACAAATATTCGGGACAAATGAAAATAATAGATAGATTTAAAAAAAAGGTAAGAGAAAAGTCCAGGGAGTGCCACAATTACAAACTGCAACCCTTCCCAGACATCAAGAGGAAGAGGAAACCGACAAATCCAAACAAGCACGAATCGTTCAAACATACGAAAAGCACTAGGATTAACTCTCTCTTCCCCAAACGAGGTAATCGCAATGCTAAAAGGACTGAAAAACACAAGAACAAATTGCACAAGGTAAGACATACAACAAATCGCCTCGCAGAATAAACCACAAAGCACCAAAGAGTAAGACTAACACCAGGACCATCGCCTTAGAACGAAAACCAGTGCATTAAATCCCTACAAAAGTTTGCAAATTTATTTCTTCTGTGTAAAGCGCCAGACAAAACTGACTGTCTGAAATATGTCGAAAGCACAATAGGGTAAAAACGGCATTACGTGTTTCATCTCATGTACATGTCAAGCGTAAGCACCCTGTAGAATAAGTCCTCAGATGCAAATTAATGGTATTTTCTGAAGTTTTACGAAGGAGACAACGTGATTGGAAAGACAATCTTATTTTCTGTGTAAAAACATGTTTTTAATTATTGTTTGCTTTTCTTTAAAATCTGTTGGTTAAAGTTAAGCTTTCAACATCGAGACCTCTCCAATGTGCTTGTGTACAATTAAGCCCCTTGATTAAATTAACAAAAGCGTTTCATGAATAATTTCTGAGCATTTAAATAGAAACTTAAAAAGAAATCGTTTATTCAGAAATCAGGCAACTCTCTATTTCATCAATTCGTATCTCCGTATCCGAACACCATAAAAAAGCCATATCAATACCTTGGAAACGTAGTAGTAAAATACCACCCTCAACTTTTCAAGAATTCATAATTAAATAATAAAGAAATAGAAATTTAAAAAAAATGGTGGTTATTCTGGATTTTACCTGTCTCTCGTACGCCGTATTGACTGTACCCAGTGCGCATGAACTATCTGTTGCTAAGTGGTCGGAACCAAATTTTGTTTACATTTCTTGAGTAGGCCCTTTTGGATTTTATCTGTCGCGATTCGTTTCAGCTTTTTATTGAAACGAACATGATTATTTACGATTCCTGACTAACAGTAACATTACTCTCAGTTATACAGCGGAGGATTTTCTCTAACAACCTAGCAAATAAAGAAAACAGAAGCAGAAAATCGGGGATGTGGGGCGGCAGCCCCCAAAAGAATTTGAAGCTGAACAAATACCTGTCAGAATTAGTCGTCAAAAAGGTCCAAGAGACTGTTGTTTACTGACTCGCCATCAAAAAGGTCCTAAAGACTTGAATTCACTACCTCTGATGCCTCTTTCTCGTCCACATTCACTGGAATTTCAGATAAGGGCTTCCTTCTTTTCTTTCCAGGGTACACTTTCGTTATCAAATTTAAAAACTCCGTGAATTTGTCCTCAGCATCATTTAAGTAATTTTTCCTGATGATATATTCCACCAAATAACTGCCAAAGAATTGCTTTTGAGCTCCATATTTGGTGCAAGATTTCTTTACCGCATTCCATGTACTTTCTATTAGGTTAGAACAAACTCTTGTGTCCTTGTTTTCGAAAGTCACAGAATGATTTACTGTGAGGTGAGTGTAGCCTTCTTCTTTCAGTGAACTGTATGCTTTCCAACAGTCAGACAAAATGACAGAATCCGGTTTAACGTATCTCTTAATAATTGGAAGTAATGTTGCAGCTGAGCGGTCCTCAACAATTTCAAAGAAGCATTTCTTGCTTTTCTTTGCTCATTATCAGACATAATTATTTCCACACAAACTTCCCTTGCAAAATTATACCTGTCTGCAATAGTGTGTGGACTTCTAATTTTTAATTCTCTGACTACATAATCACTTGGAGTTTTATAAACCCAGTAATAGGTTAGTTTGATAGCTTGTTCAAGCAACAGATGGGTACCAGAAACCAGCTACCTTCCCTGATAGATGTCTTTTTATTACACTTACTGTTGCTGCATCTCCAAACCAACTGGTCTTTGTTGTAGGATTTGTCAGTTTTCAAGTTCACTTTTCCTTTCAAACACTTGTCGCACATGCCACCAAAATCACATAGAACCTCCTTTTCTTGAAGCTAAGATATAAAAAAGTTTTTATCCACACAAATTAAAGCCAAATTATCGTAAACAAATGGCATTATTTACATTTTTGACAGCTCAAACGTGGGTTTGTTTTTACAAACAAAAACATCGAACGCTGACTTGGCGTTGCGCGAGACTCGGTCAACGGAACGGAAAAAAATAGAGCTCGACCAATGAAAACCAAGAAATTTGGCACACTTCCGCTTTTTCTGGCTGGCCTAGCTTGAAAATAAATGAGCCACGAAGGCTCATTTTCTGGAATTTAATTAAAACTTACGGTTTAAACCTTAGTTTTAACCCCACAAAAAAAATATGATCTTTTCATTTTTTACATTATTTTCACGATTTTTTGCTTATTTTTATTTTTTTTATTCGCGCTCACACGCTCTTTAGAGGCCTTAGTTACCTACCTCCACGTGGATTTTTCGTCGGGAAATAAGGGACAGGTAAAGTGCAGCTGTCTCCAATTAGGCTCCATGATTAAATAAACAAAAAGTTTCATGAATTATTTCTGAGCATTTAAATAGAAACTTAAAAAGAAATAGTTTATTCAGAATTCAGGCAACCCTCTATTTCATCAATTTATATCTCGGTATCCGGACACCATAAAAGGCCATATCAATACCCAGGAAACGTAGTAGTAAAATACCATCCTCAACTTTTCAAGAATTCATAATTAAATAATAAAGAAATAAAAGTGGTAAATAAAATAAATGGGAAAAAAGAACATACAATCGCGAAAATATGTTAGCTTTAGAAAAAAAAAAGGAGGAGAAAAGTCCAGGGAGTGTCACAATATTCTTTAAATGCAACGATACCACGAAGAAAATAGTTAGAACAAAAATAATAGAAACTTACATCGGGTTGTTCTCCTTCTTTGAGACAAAATTTGGTATGCAAATACGTTCCATTACTTTTATTTAAAGTAAACTTTCCAGAGCTGAATAAATACGGCTGTCGCTGAAATCAGTGAATACACTGTGAATAGGGTTGTAAAGGCAATGACGTTACGTCCACGTCGCTATTGTTCGGTCTTTCCCGTTGTTTCCGACGTCGTTTGGAAAGTAGTTTTGTAACGTAGTGAGAAGTGTACTGGCCTGTGGTTCTATATATCACTGGTTCGTCCCCGTTCTAAATGAGTCTGGGTCCGAGCATGCTCCATTAGCCTCAGTGGCAGTTTTGTGCATGTAAGCAAAGTTGGTAAGGACATCAATGCACACACACACACACACACACAAGTAAACTAAGGAGGAAAAATGTGCCCAATGCAGGACTCAAACTTGAGGTCCCTGCTTGCAAGTCAGTTGCTCTACCAACTGAGCTAACCAGGCCGACCATCTTAACAGTCACCACACTCCGCTTTCTTTTTACTTTTAAGTGCAAGGCATCAGCTGAACATACTATCCGTTTTCTAGTCTCTACATGCACTTACCAACACCAACCCCGTGGGTTATTCACATTAGGCGCCATTAAAGTAAACAGTAGAGGAAAGATGATCAGATTTTTTCTAAAACGCCTAGAAAAAAAGTTATTGAGGTTTAAAATAATATTTTTTTTTTTTTTTTTTTTTTTTTTTTTTTTTTTTTTTTGCACTTCTGTGTATCCCTTTCGGGAACACATGACATTTGTGATGTCCGATTTGGAAACAGTACATCCCGTTAGGAACCCTTAAAATTGTGTTGCTCTATCAGGACACAAACAAAATTCAAGTAGCATATTGACTTTGAATGTTTAAAAAAGCTTTGATTGTTCAGTTTTTAAGTTCCTTTAAAAAAATGATTTGGGTTTAAAATTTGATATTTCTTCTGTATCTCTGTGTTTCCCGAAGTGGAAGCAAAATGTGTTGTACACAGGCAGCCTTTTAGACTTTATTCTATCTGTCTTTAAGGCAATATTTTTATTCGATATAGCTAATATGACTAAGCCCTTACAAAAACTCAAGGACGCAGTATTCAGCATGTCTTTTCAAGAAGGGAATGTAATGAGGAGAAAATATATCTTCTTTCATGAATTGATCAGATATTTTAAAACCAGGAATTTACTACTATTAAATTTGATGAAAACAACCCTTAAAAAACACTTTACGTTACAATGAGTAAAACGTCCTCCAGAGAGAAGAGAACTATATACAATTTAACTGAATTCACTCTGCTAATCGCGGTGGCGGGGGTCCCGGTGTGTGTGTCTGTGTCGGGGGCGGGGGGGGGGGGGCGTGGTCTAGCCACCTAACTTTGCTTAATCGTTTAGTGGGCTTCGGGCGGGCCTGCCTCCGCCCGATCTCATCGGGTTATTTGTTATTGCGGTCGGCGTGGTTCGGGTCGGTCTGCGCGTTCGCTTGGACTCGTCCTGGCTTTTGCTGCTAGCTTACACATTATTCTTTTGCTGCTAGCTTACACATTATTAGAGTAAATGTCCTTTTCAGGGGGCGCGCTGACGCTGATAATGTTTGGCGCCATAGCACTGCAGTTTGACGTTACGTCCAGTTCAGTTTGTTTATTTCCGTGAGAATAGTAATGGCCATTACGAAAACGAGCCTATTCATATATACTGAAAATTTTATCACCAAAAATGAAAAATTTCAGATAAAAATTCTGATATTTTTAATATTTCTGTTCAAAACCGCGAGGCGGTTCTAACGAGTACCCACAATCTATGTTTTTAAGCAGAAATAAGAAAAATAATGTACACCCCTGTAAACCCCAGTTTTACTATATAAAAGTGGGGTTTAAGGGGGGTCAACATTATATAGGCATGTTTTCATAATGGACTTCAATAATGTAGTCTTATTTAGTGTATTTCAATTTTCTGATAAAGGCCAAGGGCCGAAGTATTAAAACTGAGTGAATTCAATTAAATTGTACTTTACGTTACAGCTTATATAAAAATTCTTCAGATTTTGCCTTTCCCTGGGTGTCAAAAAAAAAAAAAAAAAAAAAAAAAAAAATAAATAAATAAATAAAAGCTTTACCGCAATGAAAAATGAGTAACCATATAAAACTACTTGTACTACATATATTAAAAAAATTAGATATTCACAGTGAATAACTGTCAAATAGATCATGGGCTATATCAGACAACAGCACATTTCATATTTTCTAAAAGGAAAATCGCTTCTGCTATAGCATTTGAATTCTAATTACTGTGCTTTTGATATCTTTTGGAAAGACGTTTTTTTATGCGGGGTAATTTTTAATAAGTTTTACGATTACTACAAATTATACCCTAATATGTCCAAAACCATTTGTCTCCCCTGAAAAAAAAACGCACACGGAGCAATGGTGCTGCTCAGAACACTTATACTTACTTTTCACTCCGAGGTTGGGTTTTCCAGTTGTTTACATGACTCATTCAAGATGGCGTCGTTGCTCAGCTACGTCGTCACTGGAACAGTCCACTTTCCAAAAGGGGTGTTTTATTTAGTTAGATTTTGTAACGTTTTTCACTGTAAATTATGATTGTTTTGTTACAGTTATCAATAAATATGCAAATCTGCTTGTAATGTGAAGGCATTTTAGAAAAAAAATATAGAAAAATAATAGAAAAAATGCAGTATTAACGGCAAAACCCAGCACCTGACTTTCAGTAGCACTGTGGATTACTTACTGACGATGTCAATTCAAATATTTGGACTGTGAAGATATGAACTTTATTTGTTTTTTCTTTTGCGATAGTTACTTCTAAGACTTGTTTATATTGGCAATTAATAGCGTATGGTCTGTTGTTTTAAATGCTCATCACCTGTACATTTGCCATTAATGATGCACACGTAGAAAAAGGGCTCTTATGTAATAAGCGAACATTAAAAATTCTGCTCAGCATGGGCATCAGTGCAGACTAATTTGAACTTTGTCTGTTCTACTACGATGATAACACAATTCGGGAACCAAACGCCCCTAAGAAGCTTATAGGTTAGTGGCAAAAGATACGATCGCTAGAATAGGAACTTAGAAGTGTAAACGACGACTGGTAAGGCAGGTGACTCTGATACTTTTGCCGCTACATTACTCGTGAGCGGCCTCTGAGAGAGAGAGAGAGATAGGGAGATCTGTAAGAGATATTCAATCCCGAACCCCAATTAAAAAATAAAAGATATAATCCATAGAAATACCAAGAAGAAAAGAATAAATGACCGCAGAAATACCAATAAACATTTATACTCTGAAAGAAAAAAAAGGTTAATAAAAAAAAAAAAAAAACATACTCCGTATTATCTACCTTAAGTTCCGTTTCGGCGTTTGATATCGTGTGGTTCTTTCAAGTACTTCATTGGCGGTGCATGGAATGCAATGGTCCACTTCTGCTGATGATTCCAAGCGGTTGATAACAGTCATTTTTCAGCATTTACTTTAGTGAAAGCATAAAAGAATGTCAATTTAGCAATGCCCCATTTGTTTTAGATAGGGTATTTTAATGAAATGAATAATTGTTTTGAAATTTCATATTTTTAAATTAATTTTATTAATTTTATCTTAAGCAGCAGCTTGCGTAAAGGACAATCCTACCATATTCAAACAAGAAAAGCCAATACCAGCGTGTGCTTACCAACCAAACTGATATACAGGAAGATTTTGACCTTTATTGCCCACAAATGAGAACATGACCATTTTGTGCTTTTGAAACCTACGCCAACACGATAAAAAATGAAATTAAACTTTGTTAAATGACAAATATATCAAGAAAGCATAAGAACCAACAATAAATTCTGACACATCATCATCATCATCATGTATTTCTTTTTTTCTATTTCTATTTCTTCTCCTTCATTTTCACCCTGTTCTTGTACTTCTATTTTATCCTCCTCATCATCTGAATCACCATTTTCTCCATCTTCATGCAGGTCTATAATTATAGATTCTACAGGAATTTTCTGTATTCCGTTAGCCTAAACAGTAATGGTAAAAAATGTAACTGGAGTCTCGAAAACGGTTCAAATGTTTAGCATATCTGGGGAATCTATGGCGAAATTACCGCCCATTCGTTGTAAAACAGTTACTATTATGTGCTCAAAGAAACTTGGCAAATAAGATAATAGTTTTCTCTTGACGTCTTATAGTTATAATGGATATTAATGAGTCGTTTGCTTTTGCAAAATTATTTTTGCTTTTGCTCTACCGACCGTTCTAAGGCGGTGGTCCCGGTGTTAGTCTTACTCCTTGTTGCTTTGTGGTTTATTCTACGAGGCGATTTGTTGTATGTCTTTCCGTGTGTCATTTTGTTCTTGTGTTTTTCAGTCCTTTTAGTATTGCGATTACCTCGCTTGGGCAAGAGAGAGCTAATCTTAGTGCTTTTAGTACGTTTGTTCGGTTTGTGCTTGTTTAGATTTGTCGGTTTCCTCTTCCTCTTGGGGTCTGGGAAGGGCTGCGGTTTGTGATTGTGGCACTCCCTGGACTTTTCTCTTACCCTTTTTTTTTTTTTTTTTTTATAAATCGAAATACACATTGGTAGCTTGGAAGGGCTGCGGCTTGTGATTGTGTTACTCCCTGGACTTTTCTCTTACCTTTTTTGGACCTCGGAGGAGTTACAATGAATATTACTGAGTCGTTTGATTATGCACAATTATAAATCGAAATACACATTGGTGACTTGGACCTCGGCGGCCCGCCTCAACCACTCCACATACTCTCTTCTAAATAGCACGCATGTGCTAATCGAACCCAAACTTTGTGGATAAACCAGTCGGCATTGTGGTGAACGACAGTAACAGACTGGAAGCGTATGCAGCAAATTATGTTGAAATCTATACAGCTGTGTACGAGAATACATAACAACTGACCCCGTCCTCTCCCACCCCAAAATCTCCCATCCAATAGCCCCCTCGTAGGTAAATACCACATATGAAAGCATGACATCACTATACTATGGAATATATTAGTCTATTTATACTCCTTGTATAGTTTTATTCCTGGCCATCTTCTACAGTTTCATTACTGGCAATCTTCTATAGTGTTCTATACTATTGTTTATTTGCTAGCATAACATGAAGTTTCTTTATCTCAAAGTCCAACTTACCAAGAACTCTTCAGTATGAGGTAACAGTAGTTTAATAAAATAGCAGTTGAAATGTAAATATCATGAAGCCAAGTCAACAAGCATTATACCAAATATAGATTTAGTTAATCATTAGTTTGTGTTGCTGTCAGTGTGTGATATATCGATAGTCAACTGTTTACAGGTTTGCGAATGATATGTATTCTTACTTGACCCTTTGATCGCTGACTTTGAAATCCAAATAAGAAAAAGGTTCAGTAAATTTGTAATTAGTTTACTACTACATGTACATGTCTTCGGTAAACAATTGAATACACCCCACAGAACTTCCTCTCCACGTTATGGATGACATGATTTACAGCGTTTGCCCATTTCTCTTGAGTACTTGAGTCTCTGGTCTCCCTAAACAGGCACTCAACGTCTTGCAGCCGTCGTATTATTTTTGTCCAAGTACATCTTTTCTTCAGCTATAATGAAAGATTATATAAAGTGTATTAACGTAAATGCTACCACGGTATATTATTTAGTCCACTATTTGGGTCCCCTTGGCCAATACAATGACCTCGAAGTTACTTTAAAAAATGAGATTTATTATGATAGAAAACGCCATTCTAAAATAAGATTTTTTCTCTATTTTTTTTCAGATAAAATAATACGATTTTCATGTAATTTTTATGAAAGCAGCAGATGCGTAACATGAAATGTCAAGTGTTATTTCATCTGAAACACCCCCCCAACCCCCCCCCCCCCCCACCAAAAAAAAAAAAAAAAAAAAAATGTGTTGTCTTGTGTAGCTGGGATAAGCATAAGAGTTAACCTGTTTTAACAACAAAAAAAAAAAAAAAAAAAAAAAAAAAATATTAATAACCCTACTTAAAGCTCCGTTTTTGAGTGTTGCGGGAAATATTGTCTTTGAGAGTATTTCACTGGCGTATACTCGATAAATATATTCCTAAATAATTCCAAACCTAATCAAATCATGTGTGTAGGTATGCATATTGATTAAATATGTACCTTGAATCAACTCATTGGGACTCAGCTCACAGTGACGTACAGGTAGGCGCAGTACCAAATGGCCCATCATACCTGCTATCTCGTCCGTCTTGTATACCTGAGATGATTTGTTAATGAGTACTTGGTCTAACAATTGTTCCTGAAACGAAACATAAAGCAGACCTGACAGCGTGAATAATTACTAAAGGCTTAATGGTAGAGCTGTGCTGTATGTTTGCAGTGACACAGAGGTTTGTTATCCTCCGAATCTAGCTGTTTTAAAAGTGTAATTGGCCCCTCCAAATAACAATCATTTACCAAATGTACAATCGTGGACGGGCTTGCTCAGACAGTGTAAAATCCAAATCAGATCTTATATAACGCGAAGTCTGCTCAGGATCTACAATGTTTGTTACTCATATAGCTGTTTGTTAGACACATCAATCAGTTTATATAATCAACGTTTTCCAATTCTCTAATGACTGAAAATCTCTGTACAGACCATTATATTATTATCCTTCATGAGGAGGTGCTAGGCCGAATGTGAATTGGGCTCGCGATGTTACATGCTGTAGACCAAGACACAATGACATTTAAGTATAGTCCCATTTTGGGAGCAAGACAATGGGAAACCGTACATTAAACTTACATTGACTGAATACAGAACGTATTTTAAAATTAATTATTCATAGCTGGATTATATATATTTGAGTATTGTAAGTTTGCATTTTGTGTTGCGGTTGCCTAGAAATATAACAGTTTAGCTGCAGTTTTCTATCCAGTAGGCAAACGATGTTATAACAGCGTCGTATCAACGTTCATTCAACTAACTAACGTTTAATCAACCTTGAAACGTTGTGTGCGTGCTGGGTATATATTTTGCATTATCTAAAATCAATATGATAATACTTTGCATATATACCTTGGACACCGAGGTGTCGATCCAAATATCTTTTTCTTGTAACCATTGGAGTATTTCTGTTTTATTATTAGACCGCCTCGGATACCAGGAGTCTTGTTTTTTTATGTTGTGGTAAGGGGCATTATCCAATACTATTACCGATGGTCTAGCCAGTGCTGGACATAATGTTTTCCTGTAACATACACGTAGAATAACTTTCATCCCAAAGTTAAAATAGTTCTGTTATACTCATATACTCCAAGCTCAGCAGGCAATGTATTACATGACCGAGATGGAATTAGAAGAAAGGAACTCCATTGTTGTGGATTTATCGAGGTATAACCGCCGGCTCTATCACAATCTTAAATTCCGTACAACCTTCACATACATCCCGCTCGACTACTCAGTTAAGTGAGTGGCTGAAAATCTTATGATATCAACCATTTACAATTAATTTGTTTATCGTAAGCGTATTTTTATGAATGCGGATAATTTTTTATCAGATATAGGGTATTTTTGTAGTACAGCCATTTTTTTTTTTTTTTTTTTTTTTTTTTTTTTGTAAGATTTTAAAGGTACATCCCTAGCTTTTCTCTACTCAGTTTTGACAAATGACATTTTAGACAGTCGCAGAAAAAAAAAAGCTGTTAGTTATCAAATTCTGCTTACGTTATCTGAAGTGTATACAAAGTTGAACTCCATAAGCATAAATAACTACATGATCATTCATAACTGCGTTCAGGTTTGTCGACCATTCACCGACGTTTTCTTCCTTGATCTTGTGACTGGCATAATTTTTACATATATGTTTATATGGTGCAATATGCTCAAACGATTTTGATACAATGACAGTGAAGCTCGGGTGAGCGATTTTTTGCCGCTTTTTTCTGCTGTAAATGAAAGGTTTTGTGCTACTTTTATGCCAAAAAATGGGGTACATATAGGCAGCCCATGTAAGATTCTACCATTTCTCTGTCCCTGCGCCTCTTGACAGAAGTGTAAACATTAATTGCAGGCATGTACAGCTCGTAAGTTCTAATGTTTAAATAACAGGACAAATAATACACAACTGTGAAGAATGTGGACGACATACGCTCGTATACCATGTAGAACGGGAGAAAGGCTGATTGTTTTAGACGCAGGATCGAAGGAGTCTTGGTTTATTGAAGATGTAGGTTTGATATTTAGGTCCAAGATCAAAAGCACTATCATGACGAGATGAATGGAAACATTTTATAGAATGGTTTGGGTAAGTAAGGGGTAAAATGTGTCATTGAAGAAAATGTAATAAAATCAGTCATCCAGAACCACCAACGGAGTACAAAAAACTCAGGCAAACAAAATACAGATCATTCTATACTTACTGCATTACGTCTTGTATACGCAAATCATATCCAAACCTTGGGATTTCGATTGAAAGATTTGACACATGGCGAATTATTAGACACCTGTAAGGGTAATTATAGAAGAAATTATATATTTGTAATTAATGGTTGGTGTCACGTAACAAGGTCGTCTATTGCTGTAATCGTATAGTGTTTCCGCTTTCTCTAATAGAAAAATAAAGTCACTAAAAAGTTTTCATCTTTTCTTGTTTTATTACAAGTTTTCAAAACTAAATAAATTTGATCAGTAATCTCTACTCTGGCCTTACTCAGCCGCACCAGAGAGAGACACTGCCTAAAACATTTCCATTCGCGTTGTGTTCTAACTATGGCAATTTGCGCTTGACATGACCAAACCTGGACTATATATACTCTCCTGGGGCATTCCTAACATTTTGTTTTCCATGGTTGTTTGTACATAACATTAAACTATACAGTTATTGTTGAAGGTCTCCTGACAATCATCGAGGCTATTTCGCAATATTACGAAAGGATTGCACTAGGGTTAGTAACCAACAGAATGCTGCTGAAATAAGCAGAACTCTACATGATTTATACTGTCTATAATTCAGACCAAAGAGATTTACTTGTAAAACATTTTATAACTGTTCTGCTTAAACAATAGTTTCCAAAATACTATTCAATTACCACTTTATTTGCAATATTTCTTACTTTTATACATATTAATGCAGCAGTCTCCAGGTCTACTAACCAGTACGTTTTCTACATGTAATTCACATGCAGGTGGCACCTGTTGCAACAGTCATCAAATATTCTAATATGCCAACAAGTGTTTTGCACAGAGTCCAACACAAACAAGTGGGCTTAACCTTTAAACAAATGATTTGAATGGTGTCCAACCCAAACAATAATGTATATAGGATGCCTCTGAGTACATTTTAACATTTTAGCCACTAATATATATGAAAGATAAAACTGATTCAGAATCAACTGTAAAAGATTCATACAGGATTTACGACCTCTCAACAATCTTTAGATCATATCTATCTCATTCATTTTATGACCCATCAATATCGTTTTAGTCATACAAACAACCTGGGTAGATCCTGATTGTACTACACACCCTGTGTAGACCCTGATTATGTTATATACCTCCCATTATCGTTAAATTAATTTTCTTTGTAAAATTAATTTACCTAATTAATATCCACATACGTCCAGTTGATCATGTCTTTCATGGTAATTTACAATAAGTCCCAGATGTACACCAACATGAAGGGCTTACAGCAATTTCATTACCATACCATTCATAGTAATACAATTAATTTACAAATTCAAGTAACTACTAAGAATAAAATGTCAATGTCAAGGCCATCATGTGACCAGGATTCACCATTCACTATGAGTAAAAATGTCAGTGTCACTGTCTGATCAGGATTTACAAACTGACCAGGATTTATAAATGTCACATCAACATGTGACCAGGATTAAATGTCATTAAGGATATTTAATTATTAACACACATAAATAAATCACTAATGTCAATGTTTGTTCTGTAACACTGTTTTTACCTGAAAATAAAACACATTCCACCGTACACAAGTACAAGATATATACACATAATTAAACACGGTGAAAACAAAATAAAATTATAAAATTATAATGTCATCATTCTTCTTTTCTTCTATCGTCTGAGTTGGCTTCATCGGGATTGGTATCATCGGCACACGTTTTGCTGGAATCAATACCCGATCATCATCACTCGTCGGTACAGTATACTTATTAGCTACCAGGAATACCGGATATGGCTTTTTCTCTTTTAATATTTTCTTAAGGCTTTCTTATCGTCAGTAATCACACTTGATGAACACGACGACTGGAAAGAAGAAGTATGGAATTATAAAGTTTCTTCTCTTCACCTCAGCATGATCTTCAGGGTCATACAAAGGACTTTAATAACAAAAAAAAGTAATTATCTTTAATCTTCACCCCTGCATAACCTTCAGGGTTATACAAAGGACTTTTCCTTTGTAGTAAACTACACTTAAAATTAATATATATACATAGTTTCCTTATTCACCGGATCCATAAAAATAACTATTTGGCCCATGCCAACATGGCATCCGTCTGTCTGAGGGTTTTAACTTGTCCCTCGGGCTCGTGATTGACGTTCCTATCTTCCAATAGGACAGACATCTCGACATCACCGCCAGCACCATGTGCAGGTGATTGTTTCACATTTGCATCACAGTCATGAACATTGGCCCATTTCTTACCAATTATTTGCCTCAGGCATTTTCGTCCTCCAATTCTGAGACAAATAATAATGAGTATTAACAGTACAATTATCGTAATTATGATAAATAATGTAACTTTCCAAATATTATCATCCTTATTATCTACTATGACTGCTTCATAGTTATTTGCACTGCGTACAAAACTTTCAATTGGAATCTCTTTTAACCCGGTTAAGTGTGATGGAATTTTCATGCGTTTCAGTTTTGTCATATGCGGAGTCTCCCACATTACAAACTGAAATGTTACGTAATTTTAAAAGAGATTTTAACGGATCTGACCTCTCAAAAATACTACTTTTACCAAAATACTCTGGCAACTGTATTTTTGTGGCTTTACAGGTATTGTTTAACCAAACTATACCAACAGGAGGAATAATTTTAATATTGGTGACCTTGGATTCCGATACTTGACAACTTATTGTAAATGTCAACGGTACATGCGTTACAACAATCCAAACGCCTGATGCTATGTACTTAGTTATGGGTAGTTTCTGATTTAACACAATCGTTTGTATACAAAACATTTGAATATCCTGTGACACTTGCATGTACAAAGCAATTATACATAATTTGTTAACATTTGTTGGATAAAAGGCTGTTTCTGGATTACAAAACTGCAGATGGTAACTGTTACACATATGGTAATTATTTTCTGATAACAAGGAAAATCTTGTTTTATCTCTTGATATCATAAACATTTCTGTTTCCAATTCATATTTAACCATAACATTTACTGGAGAAGTACTGCTTTGATTATAATGTATTGGCAATGGCATGTTATGTACTTTAAAAATATCATATTCTTCTTTTGTATTAATTAACGGAATTTTAAGTACAATACGAATTTCATTATCTTGCAAGTAAGTTAAACAAGTAAGCGTCTTATAATAAAACCAAATATCATCTCTAGGTTTTCTTGGAAGTTCAAAATTATTTGGTAATTTTGATTCGACTTCTATAAGCAATTCTCTCAAATCTTTAGGAGAAAGGGTATTTGTAGCCAAATGTTGCAGTGACAACATATTTAATTCAGACTTCAAATTTTCTAAATAAAATACTGCGTCTTGTGTGGTAAATCTGATTTCATCCAAAATCATTTTCAGTTGCAAGTAAGTATGAACAAACTGTTCAAGCCTAATAAACTTCTTATAAAATGTTTCCTGAAGTCTCATAATTCTACGGTCTAGTTTTTGAATAACTACAATTAAATCCATTATAGGCCTTCTATTTTCTGTTACTTGCATCCTTGTCAAATTTAATACAGACAAACTCACGTCTAGGTCATGTATAATCCGGTTTTGATTACTTGCTAGACTTTTAATATTCCTGTTTATATTTTCAAGGTCTTTTTCTGAAACTGTGCCAAAGAGCGTGCTCATTAACTGACCAATTTTGGGAATGAGTGACCTTTGATCTCTTTGACTTTTAACTGAAAGTGTTTGGTACTCATCAAAGTTATCATATACCGACTTGTATGTGTCTGACAATAAATCTACTTCAACACGTAGACTTTTAAATGTTTCCATATACCCTGTCAAGTTTGAATACTTATAATTTCTAATTATTGCCTCAATGATTTCATCTGTGGATTCCAGGTCAACCTCAATTTGATTAATGAGATTCTTAAACGGTCTCAGATCATGAATAAATGTAACAAACCAATGAGCATCATTTATGTAGATCTCGTTTGTGTTTTGAAAAATTACATTTTCAAATGTAAACAAAGCACAAGAAAGGCCAATGTACAATGACAATGAATGCAACGTATCTTGCATTCATCTGAAATAAACAAAATATTACATTAAATTTTCTCATCACACAGTGTGATTCTGAGGTCTTAAGTCTACTACAACTAAGAATTAACCTCGAGCTTCCGATCAGCTAATTAAAGGTTATGTTATAACATATCTGAAATTAACCTTAACAACTGTTTTACACCAGTCTTTTTACGACTTGTCACTTGTCTTTTAGCTGACCTAACCTTCTTAACAGGTTTAATTTTATTTACTGACATATGATCATCAACATCAGTGTCCACTGAGTAGCCACCTCCTGAAACACTAATGTCGGTGTCACGTGAATACAAATTGTCCGAAACATTGATGTCAGTATCAGCAGAGTACCGATTAAAATCAGAATATTTTTCGTCACAACAATCCATACTCTCATCTGAACCTTCATCTCTGTTCGACAACGGTGAATTTACCCTATCCCTACATTTTAGTCTTTTTGCTAATTCCATTTTAGGGATATCGCTTTCATTTTCGGAATTATCTCTCTCTCTCCTGTATTTCTTTGCTAATTTTGCTAAGGGGACACTCATTTCAGAATCAGAATCTGAGTCTGATGATGCGTTAGGGGGTATAACATAAGCTGCATCTCTTAACCTTTTACTGTTTTCATCTTTTGACATTTGCCAGTCTTCTACATTTGCTAGTCTTAGCATTTCAGCATGTACAGTACATGTAGATCCATCTAATTGATTCTTAATGACATAAGTTACGGGACCTTTTCTTTCTAAAATTCTGAAATAAGGTTTCCATTTTAGGTCAAGTTTTCCTTTTCTTTGATTATTTTTATAATAAACTGGGTCACCTATCTCAAACTCAACATTTTTCGTACCCTTATCGGCATATTTTGCTTGTCTTTTCTTAGCTGATTTTAAATTATTTCTTACTGCTACGAAAGATTTGTGTTGTTCTTGCAAAGCAATTTTGTGCATTTCTTCACCAAGGTATTTTCTTCTGGGTTTTAGAATGTTATCAATAGGCAAAACAACGTCCCTATTGTACAACAGATAAAATGGAGAGAATTTTGAAGATTCACTCACATTAAACCGAATAGCAGCTAAAGCTTGGTTTAAATACAAATCCCAAGTTTGTTGATTATCCACTACCTTTTTGGATAATAAATCATGCAAAAGTCTATGAAGGCGTTCCACTTTTGCGTTGCTTTGAGAGTGATACACGCTTGTCAATACGTGATCTATTTTTAGATATGCTAAACATTCTTTCATAACTTTATTCACATTTTCTGTGCCATTGTCCGACACAATTTGCAAAGGACAACCATAACGAGGAAATATTTCTTCCATTAGTAAATGAGCTACTGTATCAGCAGTCTTATCTGGGACAGCAAAAGCTTCTGGCCATCCGCTATATCAATCTACAAAAGCTATTATATATTTTTTCCCAGACAAAGAAGTTGGATATGGTCCCGAAAGATCAACACTTACTTTTGCCATTGAGTAAGGAGGTATATCTGTTTCTTGCAAAGGCTGTCTTACCTTTTAGAAAGATCTTGTTTGACAAACTGTACATCCAGTTACATATGTGTTTAATTCTTTAAATAGATTTGGCCAAAAATACTTTCTACGAATAGAATCAAATGTCTTTTGAACACCCATGTGACCATTCAAATCATGGTACTGATTAACAACAAAAGTTCTAAGATGTTTTGGGACAAAAAGTCTCAAACATGGATCATCGTTAACATTGGAAAGGTAATATACTAACCCATCCACCAAAAGATAATGTTTCTGAACGTCTTTGTTCTCATTACCATTCAAAATCATTGACCTAATTTCTGTAATAGTGTCATCCTTAGTCTGCTCAAGTTTCATGTCAAAACCTCCCTTCACAAAATCTGCCAAATCGCATTTTTCAAACGACTCATCCCCTGGCAAATTACAACTTGCGAAGGTTCTTGGGTCAAACTGATTTGAATCAAGGACATTAATTTCAAACAAATTGTCATTGATATCAAGTGTATTCTGTTCTTCAGCTTCCTCACAAGTGTGAAGTTCTAAATCTGACTTTTCACTAACATTATTTGGATTTGACAATAAATCTGCACAAGTATTTGTCTTACCTGCTATATATTCTATAGTACAGTTATACCCAGACATACTTAATGCCCATAATTGAATCTTTTTATTTTGCATAGGAGATTCAAGAAGGTATTTTAAGGGTTTATGATCTGTTCTAATTATAAACTGAGTATTATGCAAATAGTAATCTAATTTCTGAAGCGAAAAATGAATGGCATATGCTTCTTTTTCTACCACAGACCATTTACACTGAGATTTACTTAACTTGTGTGACAAATAATAAATAGGTTTTTCATCACCATCATGTTCTTGAGTAAGGCATGTTCCTATACAAGTATCACTTGCATCCGTGTACAAAACATAAGGTTTATTTGTGTCAGGATATACCAAAAATGGTACAACCGTTAAGCTGTCTTTCAAAAATTCAAAAGCTTTTTGATGTTGCTCTGTCCATTTAAAATGAGCATTCTTTCTAGTCAAAGCTATGATTGGTTCTGCTATCTGTGAAAACTTTGGAATAAATCTTCTATAGTACGAACACATACCAATAAAAGATCTGACTTCCCTTACACAAGTTGGAACAGGTAAAGTTCTAATTGCTTCCACCTTTAATTGATCTGGCTTAATTCCAAAGTCATTAATAACAAAGCCTAGATAATGTGTTTCCATCTTAAGAAAACTACATTTCTTTAATTTTAATTTTAATCTATGTTGCCTTAATTTCCCAAAGATTATACTTAAGTGCTCCAGATGATCTTCCAAAGTTGAGCTGAATACCAAGATATCATCTAGATAAGCTGTCGCAAAAGCATTACAACCTTGTAAAACAATAGACATCAATTCCTGAAATACTGCAGAAGCATTGGAAAGGCCAAAGGGCATGACATTGGATTCAAATAACCCTTTGTGACATGTAAAGGCTGTTTTTTCTTTATCTTTTTCATTCATGCCAACCTGCAGGTATCCACTTTTCAAGTCTAGCGAAGTGAAATACTTTGCTTTTCCTAAAAGTGCCAAAATATCATCTATTAATGGTACAGGGTATGAATTTTTCTTTGTGACCTGATTTAATTTCCTAAAATCTATGCAAAACCTTTTGCTACCATCTTTTTTATCAACAATTACTACGGGGAAAGACCAAGGTGATCTAGACCTTCTGATAACATCAGCGTCTAACATTTCATCTATCGCCTTGTCGACGACTTCCCTATTTTTAATTGGCGTTCTCTAAGGTCTCATTTTAATAGGATTACTATTTTCTGTATCAGTTTGCATTTGAACTGTGTCAGTGTGACCTAACTCAGAGTCTTTATTGGCAAATAAGTCTTTATTTTGCAATATCAGTTTTTCTATTTTTGGTCTGTATTCCTTTGATACATCCAAGTCTTTCAAATTTAAATGAGTGTCATTTTTATTATTTTGAATAACTGAATTTACGTTTAACAAGTTATCTCCCTTAACAACTGAAATTCTAGCTAATAGACCATGTCTATATATTCTTATAAATTTATTTGTATTATTAACAATTAGGAGAGGCAGTGTTCATCCCTATTTAATATTGAAACAGTATTAATGATTTGCAAGCCTGGTTGATTTACAATAAATCCTCTATGTATTTGAGTAATTTCGTAATTTTGATCAACTAGCAAATCAGGATTTTCTCTAACTTTACCGTAACATATTTTTGCTGTTTGAGGTTTAATAAGACATGTTGTTTTCATTCTTACTGTTGAAGCTATGTGAATATCTTCTAAATTAACATGTTTTTCCATTTATCCTAAGACATTTCAAATCAAAATAAATTCTGACATTGTTTTGTTTCAGCCAATCCAAACCTAAAATCAGATTTCTGTTTACATCTCTAATCACATAAAAATCTTGTGACATATCGGTTCCACCGATACAGAACTGCACAGTAATACACCCATCACATTGCAACTCAGTCCCATTTGCTGACTGCAAACAAACCTTTTTATTTTGCAACTTAGGCTTGTCCTTTAATTGGTCATATACCCTGCGGTGCATTAATGAACACTCTGCTCCTGTGTCAACAAGAGTTCTATACTTTTGTTTACCAATTCTAATTATACAAGAATTTGGATTGCCCGAAATATTTATCCTAAAATTTTGTGTTGTAGACTTATCACTCTTTACATCGACCTCACCCTGTAAAGAGGATTTTAGTTTTCCTGTTGGCCTGGTCTCTTGCCTTCATTTACACGGCTCTTACCATGATCCATTGGTGCTTTATTCGATCTTTCAACCTTACAATCCCTGAAAATGTGACCTTCTTCACCACAATTCCAGCATTTGATTTTTCTCGTCTCATTAACCCTATGTCCTGGACGAGGAGGATTTCTATAATGTTGACCTCTGAAGTGGTCAACTTCCATAGGTTCATGCATTTTGTTATGTGACATGCTGACCCTTGCCTTAAGATTTTGTTCGTTTGTGCAAATAGCTATTGCACCCTGTAATGTATTAGGTTGATCCCTTAAAATTTTTAATTTTAATTGGTCAGTCAATAGACCGTCCACAAAAATGTCTGTCTTTCCACGGCGTCACCTCCGTTACCAAAGGCAACTTCGCCAATGATAAGATCCTTTCGGCGTATACCTGAATATTTTCGCCCTGTTTTTGTTTAACCGATCTTAACATAGAAAGAGCCATCTGCGGGTCTGTAACATCAGAAAACCTAACAGCGAGTTGTTCTTTTAATTGCCCCCAGGTATTTGCAGGATTAGCTTGCATATACCTATGTATGAAGCCACTGACTGCACCCCCTGATGATTGGTATGCAATCAACTTCTTTCTAGCTTCGGGTACGTTAATTAAAGTCGCATATTTTTCAATAGACTTTATCCACTCCCTATAGTTTTTAGGGTTTCCATCAAACTTAATCACAGCACTTGAGATTCCCTGTGCCGTTAAAGCATTAGAGACATTTGATAACTCTAAAGTTAAATTAGTGAAAACCTGCGCGACGTCTTGTAAGTCTGCCATGTTCTTTTAAAGTTTAATCCTTATCTAAATTAATTTTAATTTATTTAATCATTGACTAAACATAATTAGTAAGAGTGAGCCAACATACAAAACATAGATACAAATAATGAAAGGCCTACCTTGCCTGGTGAAGCAGTAATGCTTTGTTGTCGGTCCATCTTTTTCTTCAACGTCAGTTCCCTTTTTTCCAGATCCGGCGTCGCGGCACCAAAACGACAGGCATTGTCACGTAACAAGGTCGTTTATTGCTGTAATCGTATAGTGTTTCCGCTTTCTCTAATAGAAAAATAGTCACTAAAAAGTTTTCATCTTTTCTTGTTTTATTACAAGTTTTCAAAACTAAATAAATTTGATCAGTAATCTCTACTCTGGCCTTACTCAGCCGCACCAGAGAGAGACACTGCCTAAAACATTTCCATTCGCGTTGTGTTCTAACTATGGCAATTTGCGCTTGACATGACCAAACCTGGACTATATATACTCTCCTGGGGCATTCCTAACATTTTGTTTTCCATGGTTGTTTGTACATAACATTAAACTATACAGTTATTGTTGAAGGTCTCCTGACAATCATCGAGGCTATTTCGCAATATTATGAAAGGATTGCACTAGGGTTAGTAACCAACAGAATGCTGCTGAAATAAGCAGAACTCTACATGATTTATACTATCTATAATTCAGACCAAAGAGATTTACTTGTAAAACATTTTATAACTGTTCTGCTTAAACAATAGTTTCCAAAATACTATTCAATTACCACTTTATTTGCAATATTTCTTACTTTTATACATATTAATGCAGCAGTCTCCAGGTCTACTAACCAGTACGTTTTCTACATGTAATTCACATGCAGGTGGCACCTGTTGCAACAGTCATCAAATATTCTAATATGTCAACAAGTGTTTTGCACAGAGTCCAACATAAACAAGTGGGCTTAACCTTTAAACAAATGATTTGAATGGTGTCCAACCCAAACAATAATGTATATAGGATGCCTCTGAGTACATTTTAACATTTTAGCCACTAATATATATGAAAGATAAAACTGATTCAGAATCAACTGTAAAAGATTCATACAGGATTTACGACCTCTCAACAATCTTTAGATCATATCTATCTCATTCATTTTATGACCCATCAACATCGTTTTAGTCATACAAACAACCTGGGTAGATCCTGATTATACTACACACCCTATGTAGACCCTGATTATGTTATATAGGAAATAAACAGCCTTTTTTCTTTTAAATGTCGAATTCCCTAGTGCCATCCCTCCATTGGAAGATAACATTGATAGATGCATTAATAGTAAATAACCGTCTTGAAAGTGTAAGCCTGGACCTATTGGGCGGTCGTCTGCCACCCATGGCAGCATCATCAAGGTGCTTTCAGTTAAGAATGATCCAGTGTGCACTTGTGAAATATTGAAAACGTGAAGCCACAATACCCCGCCATCATTGTGTCCCAATACCTCTTCATATGTCTAAAATATTGCTGACTGTATGGAAAACAGTGTAGACCGTGTTCAGACGCCGCCTGTTATAAGCCGATTAAGTAAAACTTCTCTACTTTGCTTGTTCTAATACTCTTTCTTGACAGATAAAATACAGAGCACGTATTTTTTTCTTTTCATATTACAACATAGAATAATGTTGTAAAATAAAGACTGGTAAACAAACCTGTAGGGCCAGTCTTATTGTGGGTCCAGCCGCCTTCACAAGCATGATTTTTATTTATCCAGGTCTCGTCCACATAAGCGACATCTAAGTCATCTTGGCGATATTTTTCTATGAAATGGTTAATAAATTCCATTGTATAGCCCTGAGAGTTGTTAGAAACCACAAGTAAACAAATAATAACGTGATTTATGTTACATACGTGCCTTAAGACAGTTTAAACACAGTGTGGATATAAGCAACATAATTTCATAGTGTTCATCTTTTATTAGAAACAGTTTGTTCGAGTTGTACAATGTGGACGGTAAAATTAAAAAAAAAAAAAAATAAAATAAAAAAATAAACTGCTCTAAGTATGTTTATTTAACTCCCAAACTACTGAAATTTCGTAAAATCTCTTCAACAAAAAATATTTGGAGGGAAATGCGTGTTTTTTTGTTTTTTTTGTTTTTTTTTGTTTTTTTTTTTTTTTGTTTTTTGTACTTTTTTTCTTGAATAGGTCATCACTGGTGGTATAGTCAAAACAAAGGGTCCACGGGTCACGGCTCGCTCTCAGGATTCGAACAGCAACTGTAGGTGTGCAGCTCTTATGCAACAATTTTATCCAATTCTACCATATCAACTAATAAAAGAATCATCATTTTGAGCAGTTATTGGGTTTGAAGAAGACGAATATGTTTATTATTATTATTTATTTACCATATACATGCGTTAAACCTGAAAAAAAAGCAAACAAACGTACGTACAAACGTGCATGACTGCCTGCATTTATAGATGTATACGCCCTCACTACATACATGCATGCAAACATGCACGCACGTCCGTATGTTCGCCTGAGTGCACATACACGCGCGCGTGCATGTGCATACGTACATTAACTGGAATGTTAATCATACTCTTTGGTACTTATACCTTATATAGCCATGCCTAGCAGCTACCAAATCTACTGTCTCTTTCAAAAAAAACGTCTCCCATTATTATTCCTGTATTGGAATCCTAGCTGATTTAGGTACTTTCTCAATGTTGACATACTTGAGGTCAAAACTATCTTCCTCAGCTCTGCTTTTACAGTCTTCAAAGATACGTGTTGAACATTTCATTCGTTTTATTATGCCCTCTGCTATATCCTTCAATACATCTCTAATCATTACCTGAATAACATTTGTGCGTGCATGCTAGTCTTATTGCAAATGCCATATTATTGATTGGATTCATTATTTACTTGTAAAATTAATTTAAAACGAATTTAAGTTGTAAGAAGCCTTTCACAGAATTGCAAGAGGCTTTATGAAACACCTACAAAGTATACAGTCAAGTTTGCTGCTCTATAGATTGATAGTAAATGCTTAGTATATTTATGTAACAAGTCTTCCCACATAAGTTTCGAACATTACGAATGCATAACTTAGAAACACACTGACCAAAGACTGAATTAATTTCAATCAGTTAATTAATTTGTACCTTTACATACCAGGGTGCAAAATCAGAGCCCCAAATTACTTGTGTGTTTTCCTGGTAAATTCGCATTGATTGTATATACTAACATAAACAAGAAACGCAACGTAAGACATTAATCTTACTTTTATTTGCAGTTAAGAATAGTTGCATGTCGTCATTTTGGTCAGTATAAATGCATACTTAGGAGCATGTCTAACCACATCGTAGTCTTGGATACGAGTCATACCCGAGATTGGGTTAAAGTATACGTACTGAAATATTATGAATAAACCTTCTGTAATAATGTGATTGATGAGAACATGCTCTGCTGTTTGGTGCTCGGATGGTGCACTTTGGTATATACTGACAGACTCTGGAACAACCTGAATACGGTGCGTTCTGAGAAAAAAAAAAAAAAAAAAAAAAAAAAAAAAAGAAAGAGCGTAAAAATATCAACAGAACTGAACTATGACAGAATAGAAAAAAACTGACCCGTTAAAAGCCTTTTCAAGTCATTTCATGATTCTTACGTAATTTTATTTCTGTTACTCCATTACATTTGTCTGACATCACGAAAACGTGCCTATATAATTTTGACCCCCTTAAAGCCCTATTTTGTATAGTAAAACTGGGGTTTACAGGGGTATACATTGTTTATTTCTGCTCAAAAACATAGATTGTGGGTACTCGTTAAAACCGCCTTGCGGAGGCGGTTCTAACGAGTACACAATCTATGTTTTGAGCAGAAATATGAAAAATATCAGATTTTTTATCTGAAAATTTTCATTTTTTGGTGGTGATATTTTTCAGTATATTTGAATGGGCTTGTTTTCGTAATGATCATAGCTACAGATAAGAGGGGTATCTACATAATATGTATCTTATTTCTCTACAAAAACATATGTTGTGGTACTCATTAGAAGCGCCTCGCCGGTGCGCTTCTAATGAGTACCCACAACATATGTTTCCGTGGAGACATAAGAAAGATATCAGCATTTCTCGGATGAAAAAAGCGCCTTATCTGTTGCTATGATGATGAGAAGATAATCGACCAATACTCATTTAAGTATAAACAGTTCCACAAGTGATTGTAAACAAATATAGACAAACGTTGCACAGTAATTCTACCTGCAGCTGTAGTTGTACTATTGTTATTATTGTTTGCTGAAATAGAATTTCCTACTGATTGTTAGTGTTTTTACTTGTTAGAGCGAATTCGACATTAAAAATTTAAAAACAAATATGAGTTGGCTAGATCTCAGTACATATTTATTTCACGGTCCTTTGGAACATCCAGAACCGCCCTACTCATTTATAACAAAGGTATTCCAAACAGACATCTTTTTACAGATATAAGGATAAAATGGCGGAAATATCGAAAAATAATTTAAAAGACCGTAATAATATTTCCAGGAAGCTTTAGACTATATAGATACTCTTTTCCGGAAACTTGCAGCTTTCGTAATAATTTCTGAAATCATCGCGCTACCTTTCTAGCTACCTCATGGTAGCTCTGAACACAAACGCAAAATAAATAAGAAAACATTGATGCAAAGCATCAATACGCCGGGAAACTAATCTATCATGCATTACTTATGAAGCAGGTGATATATATGAGTAAACTCGTGGTCAGTAGAGCATCTTTATTTAGTATATTCTGAGGGTGTCCTACAATAATAAAAACAGACCTTACACTAAGTGCATAGGACAATAAATAATTCGGACACCGTATGCATCAATAAAATACATTCAATTTAATAATTATTCACTCTCGGGGAAAACCGACAGTAATTATTACAGACAACAGTAAGACAGACAGTCGGTGCTATTCAATGAAATAATATTACTATATTACTATCACATGATAAAGATGATTAGGTGATATATGTATTGCAGTCATCGCCATTCCTCCAATCTACCCAATATATACACTGAAAATCATACTGTGTGGTCATCCACATGTGCACTCACAATACCCTTTTCTCGTCACCCGATACATATAGAGCATCGCGAAATACAAATGTAGATGTACACAACACTACATGTACATTGCTCAATGTAAACAGACTATCGATTCAGTTTATCACCGATACGTAAACATGTAAGAAATCAGTCAGCAAGAATAATATTATAGGTAGACATACCTGGTTAATAATACTTCAACACATCCGTGAAGGATAATTGAATAAACTACATGATATATATTTCAGCTGATGAACTGAAAATGGCGATGTTTATTTTAGAAAAAATGAATAGCGCGCGCTCACTTGCATATGTGTTTGTTAAAAGGTGACCAATCATACACACTATAACACTCACATCTTATATAAAAATCCCGGGATCGCATGTAAAAGAATTACCGATTGGTCGGCTAACCTCGTCAATACTCGGCAATAGTCGTAATGAGAGGGTTAAACTAAAGACCGCACAAGTTCTTTAAAAACAACAAGAAGCACAACTGTGACATTCTCCCCTGCTAGGGAAAAATGTCTCCTGACATTTTCAGGAATATATCATAATATACACAACAGCTGAATGCTTTAGTTTAAATAAAATTACAATAGAAATCTAAGGAAGATTTCATGGATATAGCATATGCTCCAAAAGTATCACAGACAGCT
Source organism: Anodontia alba (assembly GCA_964016985.1). Taxonomy (NCBI): domain Eukaryota; kingdom Metazoa; phylum Mollusca; class Bivalvia; order Lucinida; family Lucinidae; genus Anodontia; species Anodontia alba. The sequence goes on from CAXHKG010000243.1 coordinate 108,081, forward strand.
ATGATTCTTATTTATCTATTTACCATTGGCGGACAGCATAAATGATCACATGTCTTTAATCTTTTATACCTCATTCATAATAGTGGTTATCAATGAGGTAACTAGTGAACCATCGAAATTATGTCATATTATAAAGAAAGACATACAAAATGTACTTGTTCCTTAATGCTTATGCCGGATTCATGCACAGCATGTAAATTTCAATTTACAAAACACTTGGAGCACAGGCAAATTACGCAATAATTAAGCACTGCAATATACGACCACAGACAAATTGTACATTCAGCTTGTTGATAATCTATAATAAAACTCTAAACGGAAGAAATACAAAATACGTCCTCCTTTAGTAACCTTTATCTGAGTCACTGAATAAACTTTTGTAGGTATGTCAATCAAAAACTTCAAATCCATAGTATGCTACCAATAATTATATAATGTGTTCTTCAAACTGACAAGAACACTTTCTTGACATTTCAAGAACACACTAAGCAGACACGCATTTGCACTGTACCATATTCCACTGACATTCTCCCCTGCACTATAAAACCAACAATATACATCAAATGAAGCATAAAATGAACATTAGACATAAAATATTTCAGCACCCGTATCTGGATCTATGGCCGTTTGTTGTGATGTGATCCAGTCTCCATAGCGGTTAGGAGCATTTCTAACTCTATTAGATCTACGAGGCCGAGTAATTGGAGTTGGCGACCCAGGCATAGCAGATAGGTTTGACCGGTGTGTATCGGAAAAAGTCACAGTAGGTGGACTAACGTCCATCCAGATAGGCGTTTCGGGGTTACTTATTGCATGTCCTGTAGGCTGCAAATCAGATGAAGAGAGCGAAATTGCTGGGGTAGTATTATTTCCCTGATGTGGGGCATTTGATGACCTATATCTATTACTAAAGGGTCTACTTTGCCTCCTTCGAGTAAGGACATAATCAGGAGAATCATTGGTAGAATCAGAATCCGAATGATCAGAATCTGAATTTTCTGAATTAGGTAAAGTAACCTTTTTATTTCTTCTATATGTACGAGCAGGAGATTTTACAGTGGGAGGTTTTGGGATATCCAATGTACCAGGAATAGCTGTAAAAGGAAGAAGCATATTCCTGTGTAAAGTTTTTACTGTGGGGTCTCCAGATTCTTTCTGAACTTTAAATACAGGGATATCTTTATTTGGGACCTCTATGACTTTGTAAGGAGTCCTTTCCCATCTATCTGCTAATTTATGTTTTCCTCTAAGACCAACTTGTCTGACTAATACCCTGTCACCAACATCCAAAGTTGCTTCCCTTACTTTTAAATCATAAATCTTCTTATTTCTATCGGCACTTTTTCTTGCCTCAGAAGCTGCAACTTTGTATGCAAACTGAAGTCTTTTCTTCAGTTTGGTTGCATAATGCTCCTTAGAAGTAATTACCGGCTCCTCAGGCGAACTCAAACCCAGATAGGCATCTACAGCCAACCTGGGATGTCTCCCAAACATAAGAAAAAAATGGGCTATAGCCAGTGCTATCATGCCGAGTGGCATTATAGGCGTGTACCAACGGGGCTACATATGTCTTCCAATCCTCTTTTTGATGGCTCTCAAGGGTACCCAACATATTTAACAAGGTCTGATTAAATCTTTCCACCATACCATTCCCCATAGGATGATATGGTGTTGTCCGAGATTTATCTACACCGGCTAGACTGCACAACTCCTTAATGACTTTGCTTTCAAAATTTCTTCCCTGATCACTATGTAAGCGAGCAGGGAAGCCATAATGAACGATAAAATTGTCAAATAAAACTTTTGCAGTAGTTTTAGCCTCTTGATTACTTGTTGGAAAAGCCTGTGCGTATCTCGTAAAATGATCAGTAATAACCAAAACATTTTCAAAACCGCCCTTTGACCTTTCCAATGAAAGAAAGTCAATACAAACTAATTCCATCGGCTGAGTGCTTACTACATTTACTAATTCAGCACCCGGTCTTGGAATAGTCTTTCTTCTAATACACTTCTCACAATTCTGGACCTTGTTTATAACATCAGTTTCAAGACCAGGCCAATAAAATCGTGAACGAACTAAAGACAGAGTACGATCACGGCCTTGATGACCGACATCATCATGTAAATGTTGCAACACAATACTATGGAAGCGAACAGGTAAAACAAGTTGCTTTGTATTAACTCCATTCAAAACAGTTGACCTGTATAGAATGTTATCACGCAAAGACAACTTACTCCATTCACGGAAGTACTTAGAAACCTCTGTACTTTCGGACTTCCGTTCTCTAAATTCAGGTTTAAAACCTGCCTTAAACAATTCAATGACTCTGCCAATAGTCGCATCTTTAGCCTGTTCATGTGCCCAGTCGACAGTACTGATATCAGTAGAATCTACTGTATCATCTATGTGTGGATCCACAGAATCCAAAATTGAGGCACAACTTGTAACAATCAATGTTTCAGCATAAGGACAATTGTCCCTTCTAATCGTTAAAGCATCACAAATAGCTGAAACAACCTCAGGAAATATTTCTATTTTGTCTTGTGGTCTTCTTGAGAGACCATCTGCATCACCGTTGGATTTACCACTTCTATAGACTAATGTAAAATTGAAAGTGCCTAAAGATGCTAACCATCTATGGCTAGTAGCATCTAATTTGGCTGTAGATAGCACATAAGTTAAAGGGTTATTGTCAGTATGGACAGTGAACTGATTACCATAAAGGTAATCATGAAACTTTTCTGTGACTGCCCATTTCAAACATAAAAATTCTAACTTATGTGCAGGATAGTGTTTCTCGCTATTCCTCAAACCTCTACTGGCATATGCAATTACGCGTTCTAGCCCATCATGTTCTTGATAAAGAACAGCGCCAAGCCCTTCAGTACTGGCATCCGTATGCACAATGAATGGTTTGTTAAAATCTGCATACGCTAAAATAGGAGGGGTAGATAACTTTTCTTTCAAAGTATTGAAAGCAGCTTGTTGAGCATCACTCCACTGCCAAGGTACAGATTGCTTCTTCTTATTTTTCTTACCATGACTTTGTATATTAGTGGGATGGCCGACCAACAGATCATTTAAAGGTTTAACGATTTTCGCGTAGTCTTTTATGAACCTCCTGTAGTAGCCAGTAAACCCAAGAAAAGAACGTAATTCCTTGACATTTACAGGTTCAGGCCATGAAGCTAAAGCTTCTATTTTATCTGGATCTGTCTGAACTCCAGAATGGCTCACAACATGTCCAAGATATTTAACGCTGGTCTTAAAAAATTCACACTTGGAGGGTTTCAATTTTAAACCATGCTGTTTAAGACGGCTAAACACCGCTTCCAATCTATCAAGATGATCCTCAAAGTTTTCAGAAAAAATCAAGATATCATCCAGAAAGATTAGACATTCTCTCAAATTCAACTCCCCCATAGTGCGTTCCATAAGACGCTGGAATGTGGCAGGAGCATTGGTCAGTCCGAAGGCCATACGATTACATTCGTAAAACCCCAGATTGCCAACACTGAAAGCAGTTTTATGCTTGTCCTCTTCTTTTATCTCAACCTGCCAGTATCCACTGCGTAGATCTAGCTTAGAAAAGAATTTGGCACCTACCAACGAATCTATGGTGTCATCTATGCGCGGCAATGTATAAGCATCTTTCACAGAACGACTGTTAAGTTTGCGAAAATCAATACAAAATCGCAGGGAACCATCTTTCTTTCGTACTAAAACTACGTTTGAAGAGAACGGACTTTGAGATTCCCTAATCGCACCTGCTTCCAACATTTCTTTTAAGTGTACCCGAACTTCATCATACAAGCCAGGCGGTATCCTACGATAAGGGTCCTTAAATGGAGTTTCATCCGTTAACTTTATTTCGTGTTTAACAATGTCAGCTTTACCAAGATCAGATGGCCCTTTTGAAAATATATCTGACCATTTATTCAAAACACATTTTGCCTTTTGTTGCTGGTCATCTGTAAGATTTTCAGTGTCAATAATAACACCTAAATCTTCAAGTGATGGTGATTTGGAATTTATCTCCTGTTTCTGTGATAGATCAGGAGTCCAAGAATCAACAACATTGACTGCAGTTAAAGAACATAAAAGAGATTTCGGAGGAATCTCAATAAAACGTGCGGACAAATTACATACTCTAACCGGAACCCTAACAGTCGTACTTGAAGACTCTAAAGACACAACGCGAGGACAAACTGTCAAATCTCCTGATAAAGAAGTGTTTATATGTTCTGTTACGGCAGCACTTAGCTGACATGTGTTTCTCGCGATGCCATGAATAGGCTTTACTTCTCCAGGACCAATACGAATATTGAAATTGTTAGAGGTCTTCACAGGTATATTATCATCACAAAGACTATCAAATGCAACTTGCCATTCATCTGGGACATTAAAATTATGTTTTGAATCCTTATACAAACGAATGACATTTGTTCCAATAATGACTGGGACTCTACTATTGTATTCTGTATTGGAAACTACAAGCAACGGTATTTGGTACGTATCATTCCCTAACTGTGAAACTGAAACATCAGCCTCTATATAGCCTATGTAAGGCAATTGGCTACCATTAGCGCCAAGTACTGACAAACCGAATTCAGTAATACTATGCAATTTAGGGACAGGGTTTAAGGACTCATAAAAAGATTCTGAAACTGACGTTATCATTGAACCGGAGTCTATCAAACCGCGAGTAGTGACACCACAAATACTGATATTGCCTTCATTCGCGGAACCAACCATTCTTTGAAGTAAAGAGGGATTTTCTTTAGGGCTACTACAGGTGGTCACTTCCTCTGGGCGCCCCTCAACAGAGGAAGTTAGAAGTTTAACGGTGGATTAGGTCCATTAGACTGCCCACCCCGGTTAGCACTACGGCCGCTAGTGCCACCACGATAGCCACCTCTGGACCGATCCTGAAAACTGCCTCGCGAGTAATTGCTCGGAAAACTTCCACGGTTATCATTATAACTTCCACGGCCAAAATGTCCGCGTCCAAAACCACCGCGTCCAAAACTACCACGACCTCTAAAACTTCCTCGACCTTGTTGGTTCTGGTATGAAGTCTGCTGAGACGAAGGTTGGCTACTGGCAGAAGCTATTGTCTGCTGCTGATCTTCCAACCTCTGTTCCAGTGACTTCATACGTCCCATCAGCTCGGACATCTGTTGCAGCAGTTTATTTTCTGTTTTTGATTGATCTGTGTCGGCTTGACCAGACTGTTGATG